>JAYESA010000018.1:25654724-25779724 GCA_036927795.1 Iris macrosiphon | reverse complement strand
ATCCAATTACCTTAGTAGAGAAAGTATAATTGCATTGTCGCTCCTTATTATTTATTTATACCCAATTTGACATGGCCTAGTAGAGCAAGTATAATTGTATTGTAGCTCCTTATTATTTATTTATACCCAATTTGACATGATATCCAAATTTAGGTGACTTCGACACCAGCTTGGACACCGAGTGACATCTTTTGCTCTGGACAGAGGCGATTATATTTCTTTGTTTGTTTTTATTTTATGATAGTATATATATATATATTACATATTCTAGAACTGTATACTTGATTCCAACACAGTGGTTTCACGTACTGATACTATATGGATCCTGTCAGGAGATGTTATTCCTTACCATGTTCAGCGGGTACTCCTTCACATATATTTTATCGTGTATATCGGGTATTGATTTAGTGTACTTCGTGTTCATACAGTGCTCGTGTTCAGTGTGCCCATATTCGTGTTCCTAACGTGTCGTGATTGGATCCATAAGTATTGGTTGGGGATGGGGGAGTAGGAGTTGGTTATGTAGTCAAGTCCAAGTGTATTCGTGTACATGTCGATTACATATCACACGTGTAATCGAGTTACCATATTGTATTCGTGTTCAACCCAAACCGATCACAAAATAAACTTGTACTCTATGGCATAGTAGCTAGTTTTATCTATTTTTTTATTGCAGATATTCTATTGCCTGTTCTTTATTCTAGTACATTACCTGTTCTCTCTAGTTTATTTCATTCTGATGTTTAGTTATCTTGTATTCTTTTCTATTATCTGTTATATATGCTCCATTATGTAATTAAAACTGCTTTCAGAGGTATGTACTTCGCTCCAATCCTGACTGGATATATTTTTTAGATGATTGGCTCGTAGACCAGTGTCCTACGTACTACGATCCGCATGACGACGTACTATTAGAGGATACTCCTTTAGAGCAGGAGGACCTAGTACCAAAAGCTCAGGAAGTTTAGACTTACTGTTTAGATTTGTATTAGACTTTTATTGAGGCTATTGACATGTATATATTATTTCAGACTTGTGGATGTATTATGACTCTTTTTCCTTGTTACTCCATCTCGTGCTTATCTTCCTTAGTTTGTATTGCCATTGAGTATAGTTTATCATTATCAGATACTATATTGTTCCTCTGTTTGGAGTTGAGATGATTGACATGTACTATGTATATATATTGTATGAGATGTTTAGATAGTAGAGTTGACCTAAACAATATTCTACCACCGATACTGCGGCATAGGCTGGACATTGCTCACTACTCGTGTCCTTATTTCGGGTGTGGGTCATTACAATTGTGAAAAAAAAGGAATCAACGCTTGAGAAGGTTCATACAGATGACAACGGAACAGACATGTTCACAAAGATTATTCTAAGAAAAAAGTTTGAGTAATGCAGACGGATCATCGGGATGACGACTCCCTCCATATAGTTATGAATAGGGAGATTTGTTGGAGTGGGTGGGGTTCCCAACCTATTTAGAGAATATCCGGGAGTGCGACGAGTGCCATCCGTGTGTCAAATTTTTTTGAAAAGTGCATCGAGCGCCGTATATTAGAATATTTATGGTTATCAAAAATTATATTGGATTTTCATCTTTGACTTTAATTATATATTTATGATTGAATCTTTCATATATTAACTTTCCATATAATTAAATTTCTAATTTATGGTAAGCTAATTTATGATTTAATTTTTATTAAATATATGATTGAATGTAATTGGATTTCCATAAATATTTTTGGCTTCCATATATAGATTTCCATATAGAAACCCTAATTCATGCAAGGGTTTATATAAATGCTCATGCAATTACAATAACATAAGGAAAAAATATAAGAAAGAAAAAAAGGTGGCAGAGTGCCATTACAACTTTAAAGAGGAGAAAGAAGGATTGGAGGCCATTTCGGAGAATGAGATAAATTTGGAATATTTCTCATTGTCTTTTTTCTTCGTTGTTGTAATCTATTTTCTATTCCAAAGAGTTGTGATGATCCATGTTGGATCGGTGAGGAGCTTGTAGAGGGTGTAATATCTTTATTCCATTAGTGGATGTTCTTCAGGGTTGGACTCCGATCGTCCCGTTATTTTTTCCATCTGTGTTTTCCACGTAAAAATCTATGTGTCTGTGATTTGTGTTTATATTTTTGTGTTTGTGTATTTTGCTCGATTCTTTTGCAGGTACTCTCTGGTTTGGAGGATAGTTTCCGTATTTCGTTCCCAACATAATATACAATTAAACATGAAACATATATAATAAGGTAATGAAGGGGCAACATGTAGAAGGGAATGATCCCAATCTAATCAATTTTGTAATCAACTAATATGAGAACATCAATTATAAAATGTTCATAAAATGGATTCAAATATTATTTGATTCTTGTATCGGGCAATTATCTCTTATTTAAAAATAACCAAGATAATTTTGATACGGAAGTTTCGACCTTCCAAAATCCATGAAAACTAGTCTTACACATGTACTATGTTTCCACGATACAGTGAACCAATGATCAAGATAATCGTTGATCAAATCAACTCAAAAATTGATGGCTTAACCAATGTCACGTACTAGAATCAGAATACTGGAGAGCGGGGACAGACAAAATAAGCTACGTATACCAGAGTACTCTATATCCCGAGACACGGTCATGGTTAACACTACACCAAAATAGGCAAATTGTAACACAAATTATTTTTGATTTGTAATGGTTATTACTGTGATAGATTGTAACATTAATTACCGTCATAATATTTGAATTGCCGTCACTAAAATTATACTTTCATATATTTAATTTAATTTATTTATCATAACATTAATAATGGTTACAAATTTGATCATGTGCATCTCACATGACACGAAAATAAGTTTTATCCCTCCTCTAATTTCATAAAAAAGTGTTCTTCCCTCCTCTATTTAATGAGCCTCCCTCCATTAATTTTAGTATTAACAACCTAAATTTTTTTAAGTCAGCGAATTTGTTTTCTCCCTCCTATTTCACACGTTTCTCTCCAATAATTTTAGTATCCCTCCTTTTAATTCAAGGTGTGTATTGGGTCGGTCCGGCCGACCCGCGGCCAGGGTCAACCGGGTTTGACCGAGTCCGGTCCTGACTGGGCTCAACCCAAAGAGAGCGGCAGACCGGGACGGCCCGACCCGGTCAACAAATAATCCAACCTAGCCCGGGTCCATGACCCGATCAGGGTTGGACCGGGCCGAACCGGTCTGGGCCCGGGCCGGTCCACGGTCGAGGCGGACAGGCCCAATTTTTTTTATATAAAATAATTATATATATATATATATATATATATATATATATATATATATATATATATATATATATATATATATATATATATATATATATATATATATATATATATATATATAATGTCAAAACTAGGCTTCACCGTAAAAAAATTTCGTTCCAAAAATACTCTTCAACATATTTAGTAATTAAAAAGAATACCTACAATAAATTCCACTGACAACCATTTAAGAGATACAATAATGACAACCATTTACGGAAATCAAAGGGTTCATACTACTTGCTAAGTCTTTTAAATTGTTACCAAAGAATTCGAAGGGTTGAACCATTAACCTATATAATTAAAAGCAGTAGAAATAAACTAACTCATCAACATCATTTACTCCAATATACGTGCAAAGCACGTGCATATATACTAGTCTCCTCTATATAATGCCAAAACTAGGCTTCACGTGAAAAAATTTCGTTCCAAAAATACCTACAATAAATTCCACTGACAACCATTTAAGAGATGCAATAATGACAACCATTTACGAAAATCAAAGGGTTCATGCTACTTGCTAAGTCTTTTAAATTGTTACCAAAGAATTCGAAGGGTTGAACCATTAACCTATATAATTAAAAGCAGTAAAAATAAACTAACTCATCAACATCATTCACTCCAATATACGTGCAAAGCACGTGCATATATACTAGTACTATATAATGCCAAAACCAGGCTTCACCGTGAAAATTTTTCGTTCCAAAAATATCCTTCATTACATTTCAATATGTATTAATGTTGATAATAAGGATATCTAAGTAATTAAAAAAGTAATTAAATATATATTAAATATATGTATGCATGCATGAGGCAACTTGGGGAATGATAGTTAATAAAACAAAGATATGCATGCATGCAAAGTAAGTAGTTTGGAGAATAAAACAAAAGTTAATAAAGCATGCATGCAAAGTAGGCACATGAGCCCAAGAGATAAGAGAAACCTTTCCTATTTCCGTCATTTAATTTCTTCCAACTTTAATGCTCTTGCCTATTATATTTTCACCTATAATAAAATTAAGAAATTGTAGTTTGCTCTTTTAATAAACTATTTTTTTTTCAAGTAATATGAAATACGTGCAACGCACGTGCGTATATACTAGTATATATATATATATATATATATATATATATATATATATATATATATATATATATATATATATATATTCGGTCCGGTCCAATTCCATTTTTTATTTACTTATATATATATATATATATATATATATATATATATATATATATATATATATATATATATATATATATATATATATATATATATATAATTTCCATTATTAAGATTGCTCAAAATATTGAGTTTCCCTCTGAATTAGAGTCGTTGAACAAATGGACTATTCCTAAAGTTCAACCATGTGGTCGTGGGTTTGTTTCCCACAGACGGCGCCATAACGACAAACTTGCATACTATTAATGCTGAAGAGCAGCAACTTAAAGAGATTATAGCTTATGCTAGAAAGATATTTAGTGAAGAACCTAAATTACAGGTTCATGGAAATCAAAGCTATAACTTTCACACTACTTCTAAAATAGCAGAAGAAGATATTCAGTCAGAATCTTTATATCATCATATTGAAGATAGGGAAGAAGATATCAATCCAATATCGATTGAAAAGATAGAAAGATCTTTTAGGAATCATGATGATGGTCATGAAAAGATCAAGGGTACCAACTTTGGTAATAACCAGAGTATGATACAGCCCGTCAAGTATAATAAACCAAACTTGACAAAATACTACTATAAAAGTTCGACTTCTGATGATATCTAATCTAAAAGTAGAAGTTAAACTCCTACATTCTCAGGATGTATTGATCCAAAGATGTCTAGAGCTTCTCAAAAATGCTAATAAAGCAAGAAATAAAGCTTCAAATAAGGAGAATCTTCTAATAAAGGAGAAAATGAGGATGATAAACTCTCTACCGTTCAAATGGAACAAAAGGCAAGAAGAGATAATCTCTTACAAAAAATAGATTTATTTATTACCCATAAATGGTATATCAAAATAGATCTACTCATTAATAATGAGTACCATATTACCAAAAATTATTCTAGGAAGCCATCTTCCTCAAAAAATTAATTAGTTAAAGGTTACAAATATGCAAATTAGGCCACTATGCTAACAAATGCTACACAAAACAAAAGCTAAATGAGATCGAAGATGAAGGGTTAAGAAAGACTCTTTATAAATTAATGATCAATTCCGATTATGAGGAAAGCTCATCTGATGATGAAATTAGTTCCTCTGAAATTTGTGGCACAGATTGTCAATATAACGAATGTGTTACAAATAATGATATCAACTACTATAAGTCTATAGTAGAAATGAATGGTTTATCTTTAAATGTGTTAACTCTAAAAGATAAACATGAGATAATAGTCTCTGATTATTGATAGCTTTGATAATAAGATCAAAGATAAAATTATAGATCTTCTAAAAAATGATGATTCTAATAATATCCAGAAGCATAATGAAGATGCTTATAATATATCCGAAGTAATATCCAGATATCAAAATAGACAGACAAGACATGCTACTATACAAAATCTTCAATCTGAGGTTAAAAATCTAAAAGTAGAAGTTAAACTCCTACATTCTCAGGATGTATTGATCCAAAGATGTCTAGAGCTTCTTGAAAATGCTAATAAAGCAAGAAATGAAGCAATTATAATTGAACAAGAAAAATCTTCTAATAAAGGAGAAAATGAGGATGATAAACTCTCTACTGTTCAAATGGAACAAAAGGTAAGATGAGATAATCTCTTACAAAAAATAAATTTATTTATTACCCATAAATAGTATATCAAAATAGATCTACTCATTAATAATGTGTACCATATTACTAATTTAATTGTACTTGTTGATTGTGGTGCAGATCTAAATTGTGTTGAAGAAGGCATTGTTCTTATCAAGTATTGTGAATGAACTTCTCAGACACTTAGTGCTACTAATAATAAAGCATTAACCACTCCTTACAAAATAACTGATGTAAATATTTGTAAAAGCAATATTTGTATTCCTTTACATTTAATTATGGTAAAAAAATATCCCAGCATGTTATCCTAGGAACTCCATTTCTTGAAAGACTCCTACCTATTCAAGAAATAAATAAGAAAGGAATTAGAACCAACTATAAGGAAAAAAGAATAACTTTTGAATTTATAGCTAACCCTGTTGTGAAAATATTAAATAAAGTTACTCTGAAAGAAAATAAGATTAATTTTTTGAAAGAAGAAATTGCTCAGGTAAATATATCTCAGCAGTTAAAGAAATCAGAAATCCAGCATAAGAATAGATTGCTTGAAGAGGATTTCAAAATACAAACTTGTAGTAATATTCCTAATGCCTTTTGGGATAGAAACCAACATATTATTGCACTTCCTTATGAAGATATCTTTAATGAGAAAGATATCCCGACTAAGGCTAGACCTTGTTAAATGAATCAAGAATATCTTGAATTATGTAAAAAAAGAAATCCAAGATCTTTTGGATAAACAGTTGATCAGAAGATCATACTCCCCATGGAGTTGCACAACATTTTATGTTAATAATAATGCTGAAAGGGAACGAGGTATTCCTGGATTAGTCATCAATTATAAACCTTTGAATAATGTGACCTAATAAATTTATCCATTGCCATGTTGTTATTGTGCCCACATTCAAACTTTCATGTAGGTTTCATCTAGTTAGCATACCCTATGTCCATGTCCCTTCTTAGACTCCTACAGTGCACTCAAGAGGAAAGAACAAGCATGAGTTTCACCAAAACGATTCCATCTTTAACTGTAAATGACAGTAAGTGTATTAAATTACCAGAAGTTCATTTATCATGTTCAGTCTGCACTGCAATCGCTTCTTTTTAAATATATAGTAAAATATATGGTATAATGTAAAAGCTTGATCTAGTAGTTAACTACAAGCCAACAAAATTCCACCAGACCCAGTAGACACTACTAGTACAAGGACCTTCAAGGTATTAGACAACATCATCACTCAAGAAAGCTTCAATGGAAAGTCATTTAATTAAAACAGTTAATATAATACAGACTCAGCACCCACAACTAATCCGCCACCTACCACCAGACTCCCTAAAGCATATAAGTTACAAGCGAACACATCTAGAACTCTTCTCTACTCAACAGCATTGCTGACCCTATATTTATCTGTAGACCTCGGATCTCAAATAACCCCTCGAACCAAACTTCAAAGATTCTAGACATAGCCACCTTGATAGTATAAAGTCAGCTGAACCAGACTGTATAAGCATAACATGACTGCCTATATCTACTGGAAAGCAATTGAGATAAATAGTTACTGGTTACCAAATGTTAATAAGCAATCAAGAAAAGCATATTAACTTACCCACTAAAAAACCCTTTCTCCGCATTTAAGAATTCCCTGCCATACCGAACAGCTCTTCGAAGAATACGTCTTAAAACATATTCTCGGCCCTCGTTGCCTGGAAGAAATGTCTGTTGTTATGCATGGGGATATAAATTTATGGTGACATATAGAGGTAAGAGAAAATCAAAATGGGTCAGTTAAGCATAGGTAGAAGAACCATTGATTACGGAATTTACTATGCATGTTTTCTATCTAACTAATGTCAAAATCTATTGACAAAAAAAACAGATAGATACTGTTAAGTGTAGGTAGAAGAACCTTAACTAGGGAAAATTATAATGCCAGCTTTAACATTGCAAGATTCCCAGTATGCATAAGTAATGATATTTAATTTGCTAGTATCCCCAGCTAGACCCGCCTTGCTCGGTGAGAAGACTTGCTTGAGGCAAAAATGATTCAGACTTGGCCCTTCAGGAGTTCAGACTTAGACTTTCAAAGACTCGCTCGGAGTATCGTTCGGCCGAGGCGAATCATCGCTAAGGTGGGTGGTTACGATGAACCTGTCTTTGCTCAGCCTGCACACTTAAAAAATGGACGACACATGTTAGTTGCAAGGCGAATCACCCCTTTCATGCTAATAAAGAATACAATGCACCTAGCTAAGAAAATATTCCTATCTTGTATTGATTGTCTAGAACATGAAATAGAAGTAACTTGATCGGATTTCCTTATGCGTCGCCCTATATGCCCCCGCAAGATTTCAATACTTGTACTAACCCGCAGACTCGCACTAGTATAAAGGCTTGTGTTTCTACTGTTTCATTGCTTGTCCCATAATTTTATGCCACAATTAAGTAACACGATTCGTATCTTACATTCATCTAGTTCGCCAGAAGACTATCTAATAGCCGTTCCATGCAAGTATGAACATGAAAGTATTCATGACTGTTAGGTCGCCAAGGCAGTTCCCGAACGAGGGGACTGCATCATTACAAGTTAAGCAACACTCATCATGTACTGAATTTGATGGCTCGGGGAGTCGATATGTTGGTAAACAATCTTGAACTTAAACTTGAATCTGACCTGAATATGTGCCTGAAAAGAGACCTAAGACTAGATACTTGCATGGTCACGGACAACTCGTGCATGAGGTATAAGGTTGAATTCCTCGGACGATTACCCGGGAACCGGGATCGTACAGGCCTAGGAGAAAAAAATGGTGTATTGCGTGCCAACTACGGGTCTAGTGTGCTACCCCATTTTTGGAGCAGGACAATACACGGTATTCGGGCCTTGGTACAACATACTACCTTGGACTAGCCTTTACCCTTCTGATAGTCATTTGTGAGTGGGCGGGAGATGCGCGAGAAGACTTGCATGTTCCTTGTTCCTTCTGTTTCACGCTATTTTCGTCCCGGGCAGGAGATGACATATAGCGATTCTTGTACCTCACGCATCTAACCACCAGGAGACTATAACCATGTGTCCTTTATGGCTATGCCAGTGACCCCTGTTCATATAGATTAATTCATCTTGCTTAACGGTAATGCGAGTGCGAGCCATTGCATCAAATCAGTAATTTGAATACTTGAGAAATTTATCGCAAACCATCTGACTATTACACATCTGAGTAGTCAGTGTAACTTGTGCACCCGAATCAGAAACCCGCTCGTGAAACTTGTGTTTGCTTATGCGAGTATTTGGATTTCATTATATATATTCTTGCTTGGTTTAACATGGTTTTATCTTTAGACAGGGAAGGACAAAGGGTAAGTTGGTAAGTATCATGGTGTTTCTCTTATATCGTACGGTATACTACCACACGAGTCAGGCTTGAACACTATGCCTTAAAACCGATCCTAAGGAAAGACTAGAAAGATAATTTAATAGATGGTGCACGGAACATATATAATTTGTTTGTATTTGTTGAGCGGGTGAGAAGCCTCCCCACCGGTGCATTCAATGTACTGATAACTTACCAGATTGCTTGCAAGGTACGGGAGAACCTCGTTCAGAGTGGAACCACTTTAGTGCATGCTAAGGCGTGGGGCTAACTCTGGAGCCTTGGATCATTGTGTCCGGTGCTGAAGCACATATATAATACATAATATTGGAACATCGCCTATGTATCATTCTATGTTGTAATCCACTTCGCACGCTTTTATTATTTTGAAAGAGAGAGAGAGAGAGAGAGAAAGAGCGAGCTTGAGCGACTTGTAATCTCGGCCTAGTACCGTTTGTAATACTTATTCAATATCAATAAAAGCTTGTTTTGTTTCATACTTGTGTTATTAAACGCTTCCGCTATGACAACTCTGTGAACTTGTTACCAATCGCCTGTCCGATTCTCATTCCACTGTATTCGGACTATCTGTGTGAATCTGTGGCTTAGTCATTTCACCACCTGTTCGAAACCTGGCCTTGCGTGGGCACAGCTTTTGCTCGTGTGGTATCACATTCATGATGGATAAGATTGTTCTAGGGAGCGTTGGTGAGGTTATTCGAGTTTTGCAGGGACGATCGATCCTACAGGAGATCAGGACGTGACATCTTGCATGCGGCCAACATGTTGTATGCGGCCAGCTTATCTCATGAGCCTTTAGCACTTATAGTAGTTTGAATTCTTTTAATATATTTTCTTGTGATTTAATTGCTTCCCTTGTTTAGCCTATTATGCTTAATTCTTATGCATGCAAGCCTTCTCTAAATTTCTTATAACTTGATTGTGACAACTTGCCATAACATAGAATTCCCTGAATATGGATTATAGTTATACTGATAATCTTGAACTCCTGACACTAGATTTTTATTGATAGTCCTGATAATAGCTCATCGTATCGAGTTAACCTGACATGTATTGCTATTCCTGATAGTGACTGGCCGAAGCGCACTCCTGACATGCTAGAATTTCCTGAACTGAATTGCTTAAACTAATAAGATAACTTTTCGTGGTTGATTGCTTGTTCCTGCCCTGAACGTTCTTCTCAAGCTATTGTCCTGTCCTGTCTAGTATCATGTCTAAGGCAGATTTCTGAACACCACGGTCAGGAATCCTCAATAACTTGTCTAAGTTGTTAACTAGAGTAGTAATCTAGAAAGCATCTAGAGAGATTTTCTATCTATATGCGATTCCAGTATTCCAGTGACACCTTATGGATTTAGAACTCTCCGTCGTGAGGGGCACACTTTCAGGACACCGTCGAGTGTTGTATTACATGTAGATTACTGTAAGTGATATAATGTATTCTATCTATCCTTACGCCTGGATAATCCGGATAGTCTGCAGGGCATGTGGCTTTATAGAATCTCAAACTGTATGTGTTAGTAAATAGGACAGTAATAATCCAAGTTAGTTAATGACAACTAGCCATAGGACATGATTGGCCGTGATTTCCTGATTTCTAGTCTAGTCTTGTCCTGATTCATTCAGCTACTAATACTGAACTGTAACCTGAGTACTGATTCGAGATATCCATTTTGAAATACTCAGAGCTGTTTAACGATTATTTTACCTGATGCATCTATTTACTCTTTTCCTATGTTATATCTTACTGATTTTTTTGCATGCTAGTTTTAGTTTCTAAGTTGTCTCTCTTGTGGTACTTACTGTTTTGGGGTCTGACCCCACTTGTTTTGTATGGCCAGATTTGGAGCATGACTGCAGGATCTCTCGTACTTCCCGCCTCAAGATGGTGAATACCAGGAGCACCCAAGGCATTGAGTTAGTTTTCTTCTCCATCACCCACCTGATCTTGTATTTATACTTGATATCTTGCCTACAGGTCTACATGTAAAGCATATTCTAGACTATAGCTAGAGCTGATCATGTAATAATGTACTCCATTTTGTAACCAGCTTCATGATCATCTTTATATGTATAGTCCGGGATGCCTTACTATGATATGTTTGGTGATCATACCTCTTGTAACTTATTGCTTGCTTGAGATTAAGACACCTAGGACTCTTGACCCAGGAATGGCTATTAGAGTGTAGAGTAAACCCTCACATATCTAAATAGTCGTAACCGTATCTCGGGGTATTGAGTACTCTGATATACGTAGCTGGCTTTGTCCGCCCCTGCTCTCTAGTATTCCAATTCTGGGGCATGACAATAATATGCCATGCGCACAGATAATTGTTCTGGATATATGCGCATATTGGCCGTAGCGCATGTTTATGATACGATGTCTCAGAAAGACAGTCGCATCCATGCAGAGAGCGATCACGCAAAGCTTTTCAGTATATATTCATGATGAGCGTCCTGAGACAGCCGCATCTATGCGCGTAGTAAAAAGTTTTGTTTGCCATCAGCGCATCTGCATGACAAAACTTTTCAACAATGCCCATGCACATTAGCAGTGAGTTGTCATCTGCAAATTTTATCGACGATTTCCCGCCCGCGTGACAGATTGTGCATATTATGTCTCTATGTTCAAACACGGGTGCGCATAGTACACGACCATCTCTTCCCCAACGAAGTGATGACCGAATAAGGGTACTCACCCACGATCTCCATCTGCATGTCAGGATGTGTC
Organism: Iris macrosiphon; assembly: GCA_036927795.1. NCBI lineage: Eukaryota > Viridiplantae > Streptophyta > Magnoliopsida > Asparagales > Iridaceae > Iris > Iris macrosiphon. The sequence goes on along the minus strand of JAYESA010000018.1, from coordinate 25,767,510 downwards.
TTGTCGACAACAACAAGGTCAACAGTGGCTTCGACCTTCTTCCCCTTTCCCTTAGATGCGACAGAAGAGGAAGAGATCGAAAGAAAATTTGAAAACAACAAGAGAGTGAGAAAATCTCTCCCCTACCAATCCGCCCTATTTATAGAGGTAATGGGCCACTTGATGCGCCAAAAGGTTGACGGTTGTGACTCCTCGATTATCATGATATGACATTGACAGCCAAAATAATGCGACATATAAGATGCCTCGATCCTCGGGATATGCGGTGATTGCGAACCAAAAAGATGCCTCGAATCCCGTAAAACACGTTGGAAGAACGCTTCGCGATCCTCTCGGTTCAGAATTCGAAAAAGATTTTTTGACAGCCTGACTACCATAAGATGTGACAGATACAACATTCGGCTAGCCCGTGATGCAGTAGACACAACATGTGGCAGACACAACTAAAGTTACCCTCAATGTTTCTTTCAAAGTCTTTCAAAGCTGCTCAATTTTCGAAAACTTTGGAGGGGGTTATAGAAGCATTGAAAATCTTGGCCTATGCGCGTTAAGAGACATGTGGCAAAGTGTTTCAAACTACTCATGTAGCGGGTAGTAATAAACAGTTGATGCATCAAACAATGATCAAACATTAATGCGGTTAGAGTTCTGAAATATAAAAGCGGCAGTGAGCAGAAAGCCACCGATGCACCAAAAAACCTAGTCGCACCCTCTCTGATACATCACTTAATGCTCCACCAAAAGCCGCACAGTTCTAGGAGACGTGCGGTCATTAGTGCGACAGTAGTGACATCAGCGTAATTATTTTTTTGTCATTTTATAGCGGAACGTTCCCACATGGCACAAAATGACAAGAGTGGAGCGGCAGAGGGTCATGCAGCCAAAATCCCTCAGCATAGCAGCATCTATGCGGCTGGGAAGCATGCGATAGAGTTCTTGCTTAGCGTATCATCCAGTTCTTCCTAAAGGCGCATCCTTCCTAAATGACAGCTAACCGTAACCGTTAATGGGCCCTATAATCGTGTGCACGTGGCGCTGAACGTGCGCCTATTCCTTCGTGATGTCAACCACAACCAAGACGAGGTCTTAGGCGCATGACACGTGTCAAGCCGACCGTATCATGCGCGCATGTCTGACCAAATCCCGTGGATAGTTACCGCGGGGATCGCATGTGACAACTACAATTCTGATGTGCCAAAAGTTAAAAATTATGATATTTCAGGATTGGTGCGTGCATGGTCATTTCAGTACAAATTGCTATAAATAATAGGGACATGTACTTCTTAGAGGGTCGAAGGATATACACTTGAGAGCACAATTGCTGTCTTTCTTGCCAGTGAGTTGAGAGACTTAGCAATTTTCTTCCGTTACTCGATCTTCATCGGAGTAAAGGAGTTAGTTGCACAACTCGACCTCCATCATCACACTTTCTCAGATTTTAGTACTTAAGAATTCATTGTAATCTCCTCTATACTTTCTTTGTTTGTAATTTGCAATCAAGTTAGTAAAAAAAAATTGTAATGGAAACAGGCGTGACCGTCCATTGCCCACGCCACATGACGGCCTCCTATTGGAGAGGGACTAGGGATTTAAGTGGGTGGGTCCGGAGCTAAAAGGGAAACCAATAGAGGATCGTCATGTGGTACGAACAATGGCTGGTAACATCCATTGGACGATCAAAATAGCATTTTCGTATTTCAAATATGTGTCCGTAATATAGCTATTCTTCTAACTTCAATTGATCGATGGAAGTGAGACTATTCCATCCCGCGTTCGGGAAAAAAAACAAAATATTTCGTTCAGAGCAACGAAATTAAGACAAATCCCACTCAGAGCATAAAATTTTAAAATTTTCAAACAAAGCATCATAACGCCCATCGGAAGGACGTTTTATGTTTTACAAAAAAAATTTCGTCGTCTCCATTAAAAAAAAAAAATACTCTCCATATATATATATATATATATATATATATAACGCTCTCTCACACTCTCTCTCTCACTCACCCGTTCACTCACTCACTCACTCACTCACCTGCTCTCTCTCTCTCTCTCTCTCCTCTCTCTCTCTCTCACTTTCTCTCACTTCTCTCTTCTCTCTCCTCTCTCTGCTCACTCTCTCACTCACTCACTCACTCACCAGGAGCCGAAGCGGTTGTGGTGGTGGCTCAAGATGTTCGTCTACACCATCTTCGTCATCACCGGGCAGACTGTGGCCACCCTCCTCGGCCGGTTCTACTACGACCAAGGCGGCAATGGTAAGTGGATGTCAACGCTGGTCACCTCGGCCGGCTTTCCCATACTCCTCCCCATCCTCCTCCTCGCTCCTCCTTCTCCTCCTCTGCTCACGCCCGGCCGAAGCGCTTCGTCGCGAGGTGGTCCACGATATACGTGGCCATAGGCCTAATGGCGTCCGCGGACAACCTGGCGTACTCGTCGCGACGGCCGCCTCCGCGGTCGGGCTCTTCGCAAGCGGTGAAGCAGGGACGCTGAGGGGGGAGATGGAGGGGTTCTTGAAGGGGAGGGCGGCGTACGTGAGAAGAGAGAGAGAGAGTGAGTGAGAGAGAGAGAGAGAGAGAGTGAATGAGTGAGAGAAGAGAGAGAGAGAGAGTTAGTGAGAGAGAGAAGAGAGAGAGAGTTAGCGGGTGAGTGAGTGAGTGAGTGAGTGAGTGAGTGAGCAGAGAGAGAAGAGAGACGAGAGAGAGAGTGAGAGTGAGAGTGAGGAGAGAGAGCGGGTGAGTGAGAGAGAGAGCGTTATATATATATATATATATATATATATATATATTTTAACATAGACGACGCAAAAATTTTAGAAAACGTAAAACGTCCTTCCGTTGGGCGTTATGATGCTTTGTTTGTAAATTTAAAATTTTTATGCTCTGAATAGAATTTGCCTTAATTTGATTGCTCTGAACGAAATTTTCCAAAAAAAAACCCTCCCATCCCAAATAAAATTTTTTTGTTTGTCATCGTCCTCTTCCTTTCCCTCACCTACTTAGCTCCACCGCCAGCTAGCCGCCTCACAAACCTACAAAAGCCCTTCCTCTACGTGGAGCCTCACCCGTCCTGCATGCGTACCATTTGCACTTCAAGCACCCCTCCCTTCCCCAAACCTAACACGTACTTCCCCAACCTTCTCTATAAATACCCACTCCGTCTCCACACCCCCTCCTCATCCACACTCGAACTCTCTCATCCCATTCTTCTACATTCCATCATCCAACCATGAAGCTAGCAATCCTCACAGCCCTCCTCCTCCTGGCGCTTTCCATGGCCGAGGCTGCCTCCGGCGAGAGCTGCAGGAGGGAGATGTCGCGCCGCTCCCTCGACAAGTGCAGGTCGTTCGTGCGGTCCGGCAGCCGCCAGCAGGGGATGCTGATGGGATTTGAGGACGTGGAGGAGGAGGACATGGAGGCGCCGCGGATGTGCTGCGAGCAGCTGGGGCAGGTGAGGGAGGAGTGCAGGTGCAGCCTCATCAGGAAGATGATGCAGCAGATGGCCGAGGAGGAGGGGTTCCAGCAGGGCGGAGAGGAGGAGTGCCGCGGGAGGTGCGGGGAGATGATGATGAGGGCCAAGTACCTGCCGGCGATGTGCGAGATGTCGCCGCGCACCTGCAGAATGAGCAGCGCCGGCGGCAAGGGGGGGATGATGGAATAAGCATAAGCCATAATTCCCTGCGGAGGAAGAGGTGTAGCTAGCTAGTAGCAAGTACTACTGCAATAAGACTGAGCATGCACATGATCGTGTGTGTACTCTCATGTACCTAGTTATAATTTCAAAATAAATGAAATCGGAAAAGTTTCAACCTCCTTCCGTTAATTTGTTCTAATTCATCACATATCTCTTCTATATGTACTTTGTGTGTGTGATTTTCGTTCGCTGGTGCCTCTGGCTTCTTAGAACTCAACATTAGAAGCCAATCTATCATGAACGAAAAGAGGAAACCATTGCCAAACCGGAAATTTCTTTTTTTTTTGGGAAACCGAAAGAACTTGTGGACCAACAAAAACAGATTAAAAAAATTGTACAAACTAATATGTTAAAATTGTAGTAAAAGTCAAAAAGAGATACCAAGACTTTTACGTAAAAAAAATTGACGAAAAAAACTACGGGACGATCAAAGTCAAATTCAAAAAAACTATCACTAATGGAATAAAGAAAAATGTCCGATTCATGTACAAACTTCTCTACTGATCTACAAGGATCAAAAAATAGAAGACGAAGATGCGTTAAACATTGATAATCTCCCTCTCCCTCTTCCTCTTTCTCTTTTTTTTTTACTCTCTTAGAAAGTTGTAACTTTGAAAGTGTCTCATTTTGATCTTATGATAACATATTAGGATTAGAAAAGACTTATTAATTTTTTTTTTATTCTGAACAGATCTGGACCATTGATGTTGATCCAATAGTGTTAATAAAATAACTACTTTCGACCTTCAACCCCTACATCGATATACCGAGGATATACCGGTGTATACAGACGATATAGCAAAAAAATGCTAACTTCAAATCAGAACCTATTCTGGAACAAAATTGTGCCAGACCGGTATACCTTCAGTACACCAATACCGGTATACCGGCAGTATACCGCTGACTCTGATATTGATTTTTCTAATAGGTTCCGATACGCGCTTAAATCGAACCACCTTTGACCCTAACGACTTCCCGAGTTTCTCCGACGTACGGATAGTGCTCGATCGTCGCACTTTGGAATGTTCTACTTATATGTTGAGAACCCAACTCACTACAAAAATATTGAAAAATAGTGACGGATCTCAGCGACGTAACATAATCTGTCAAGAAGTCAGCGACGGAAGATCGACGGAATCAAAAAAAAATTATTTATGTAAACAATTTATATTAATTTTCGTCGCTTGTCCTTCGCTGTAATGTTATATTTTTTTTCGTCGACGGAAAATTTCGTCGCTAGGAAATAATAAAATTCCTGGCACGTTTCATTTCCCCCGTTCCTAACTCTCTCTCTCTCTCTCTCTCTCTCTCTCTCTCTGGACACCCGCCCCCGCTTCCTCCCCCTCTCCGGCGACCTGCCCCCCTATCCTCACAGCTCTCCTCTCCCCCTCTGGCTTCTTCAGCTCCTCCTCCGGCTAAGGTAAACCCTAACCCTCATTTCAATTTGGTTAATTATTGTATTTGTATTAATTTCATATAATCGAAGAAAAAAAAAGGTTGGGTCTGTCAGACAACCCCTCGTCCATCTCAGAGAAGAACTCTGATAACGATCCTCCACCATAGAGATCTGGATAGATCTCAACCGTTAATCACGCTCTAGACGAGGGGCCTTTTGTCATCCACCAGACTATGTTGTCTGTCTCCGTTAAATTCAAGGATACAGTAGTACGAGCCTATAGAACATATCATGTTCAAGTAAGTTCGTGATAGCATCTGTTGAGAACAACATTATAAACAATTTGGTTATACACGTACAAACACGATATGTTGGACACAAACACGAGAATATTGTTAGTTATAAGTACCAATATTATGAATGGTTTGGTGTATAACCTGGAAGTCGAGTATGTCCCATAGAGAGATGTTGAGCCAGGAAAGAGCTCCTCCTCCAGCATCAGGGAGAAAATATTGGTGACGATCAATTAGTGGTAGCGGTGATGGTGACGGAGAATAGCTTAGCCGACTAGTGCCCAGTAACAACTTGGCATAGTGCTTCCTGATTCTCATTACTAGAAGCAACAACAACAACAACAACAACAACAACAACAACAACAAGAAGAAGGAAGAGGAATAAGAAGAAGAAGAAGGAAAATTAAAGAAGAAGAAGAAGAAGAAGAAGAAGAAGAGAGCAAATAGATATATATTTTGAACTTGTCTAGGAAAGTATACGAGAATGATTTATTTCATAGCAGGAGAAAAAATGTATTTCACTATTCGGTACTAAGTACTTAGAAGTAGATATAGAAGTGCAAATCGGAGTATCGATCATATTGTCGTTTACAGATCGGAGTATCGAATTTTTTTGTTTCGGAAAACAAATAATAATTAATAAATTATTAATATTTTATAAAATATATTGCATACATTTAGGCATAATTTTAAGTATTTCTAGTGTTGTTTCTTTGTAGTTTTGAAATTGAATGAAATAGTAGTCACCCTTGCCAATTAGCTTACATGTGATAGATAAGCTTATTTTTTACTTGCTTTTACAATGCAAAGGCATGTATTGGACATATTCGGACGAGTGTCAAGAAAGTATGGTTTTGGATACATGTAAAACACGGAGAAATATTCAAATATGGCTTTCCAATAGCGTGTTTAGTTGTTTATTTTTTTTCCTCAAGTTTCCTAACTAACTAATCCTTTAGCAAATATCCTAACTCATCTTATACCTAATCCATATTGTTTGAGTATATATGGTACATGCAGAATCAATGAGTCGATACTTAGTTGACCTATAGTGGATGTACAATCGGCGACATGAGAGTATGATTGGTTTGGTAGATAATTTCAGGGCGGGCGTTGAGAAATTTCTCAAATGCGTCTGTAGTCAACCATATTTCATGGATGAGAGGCTCAAAAAGTGCCCTTGTGTCAAATTTTATAATATACCATTCAAAGAAGTGGATCTCGTGAGGGAGCATCTCTATAAGAAGGATTTCGTACCGAACTATAAGGAGTGGACAGCTCAAGAAAAACCTTTGTTTTCGTAATATCATTACTCCTTCAATGTGGAGGTTGAAGTATCCACTCTCAGAGACAACTTTGAATATCCACTGCGAAACCTAGCATGTGACTTGGTATTTGATACGGCCGGTCCAAGTTTTGATCCAGAGGATCCGTATCCTGATGCAAAGTAATTCTATGATATGTTCAAGAATGTCGATACTATGTTATTCCTGGGTTGTGATTCTCATTTTGTCATGTCGATGGTGATGCGGTCGTTGAAACTCAAGTCTGGTTTTAAGTTGTCATAGGAATGCTACGACCGGATAATTTATTTTTATATAGAGTTGTTGCCAAAAGGATCGAAGGAGTTGCCTAAAAAATTCTACAAGTCGAAGATGATGATACGAAAACTCGAAATAGACTATAAAAAGATAGATTATTGTCGAAACGGTTGCATGTTGTACTACAATGAGAACAATGTTAAAGATAGATGCATTTTCTTTCACGAGGACCGGTACAAGCCAATTCGGGGCAAAGGAAAGTCAACTACCCAAGCAAGGTTGTATTCCTACAAGTACATAGAATATTTGCCAATCATAAAGAGGCTGTAGATGATGTATATGTCCGCAAATATGGCACAACACATGACATGGAATAGCAAAGAACGAAAGATGGATGATGGAGAATTATCTTATCCTTCCAATGGAGAGGCATGAAAGCATTTTGATCGGTGTCATCTTAATTTTTTTACGGAGCCCAGGAATGTCCGGTTGGATTTATGTTTTTATGAATTCGCTTCTTTTGCACAGTTGGGATCCCAGTACTCTTGTTGGCTAGTGTTTTTGACTCCTTACAATCTATCACCGTAGATGTGCTTGAAGACTCCGTACATGTTCTTGACACTTATCATACCCGGTCCAAAAAATCCAAAGAATATCGATATCTACTTGCAGCCGTTGGTGGATGAGTTAAAATATTTATGGCAGTTCGACGTTTAGACATATAATATATAAAAAGAGAACTTTCAGATAAAAGCGTCACTTATGTGGACCATCAATGATTTTCTAGCATATAGGATATTATCGAGGTGGAATACTCATATTACTTTATTTTGTCCGATATGTATGGAAAAAGTAAGGTATTCTATCTCCATAATGAAGAAAAAGTATACTTTTATTGTAAATGTTAGTTCCTTCCTACGTCACATCCGTGTAGAAGGAACAAAGATGCCTTTAAAGCTGGTAAACATGAACTATCTCCTCCCTCGTTAAGACTAACAGGAGAAAAAGTTTGGAAAGAGGGAGATGGATTATCGACTGTGATGGAAGATCTGATATCGTCCCTTCAGTCTGAAGAGTTCAGACATAGGCATAATGCGACGAAGCGTAGAATCTTTTGGGACTACCTTATTGGAAGGACAATCTCATAAGACACAATATTGATGTTATGTATATAAAAAAGATTATATTCGAAAATATCTTTAATACGGTAATATATATCAAGGAGAAAACGAATGACAATTTTAAAGCAAGAAAAGACCTGAAAATTATTTGCAGGCATTCAAATTTGCACCTAAAATGAAGTGCTAATAGTAATTGGGTCAAGCCTCTAGCGCCATTTACATTGAGTAGACAGGATAAATTGATAATATGCAACTGATTTCAATGTTGATATTTTTTGACGGTACGTGTCAAATATGGCAAGTGTGTCAATCTCAACAAACGCAAGCTGACAAGGATGAAGAGTCATGATGGCCATGTGTTTATGGAGTGGTAACTACCTATTGCTCTGAGAAAGATGTTGTCTCATCAAGTATGAACTCCGTTGGCCGAATTATCTATATTTGTTAGAGATTTGTGTTCAAGCAAGTTGACGGTGCAAAATATAATAAAACTTGATGAGAAGATTGTATTGATATTGTGCTAGTTAGAAAGGGTGTCCCACCCCCCGTTTTTTGATAGTATAGAGCATTTACCGATTCATCTTGCATACAAAGCACGTGTCTGTGTTCCCGTCCATTATCGATGGATGTATCCATTTGAGATGTATAAATTGATTAGTTTATATAATTAATTTCTTTATTCAAATAATTCTAATATTTATTATTTTATCTATAAGTATCTACATCACCTAAGGAAAAAGGTGGGCAATAAGGCTCATGTAGAAGCTTCGATATACGAAGCATATATCATTGAGGAGGTTTCAAACTCTACTCCATCTACTTTGATACTCATATAAGAACAAATCGTAATAGAGCCCCAAGGAAGGATGACGGTGGGGTTGACACAACGAATAGTATAATCCATACTATCTTCAATATGGGAGGCAAGCCTACAAGTGCTACTAAAGTACGGTGGTTGGAAGACAATGAGTTTGAAGCCGCTCATTGGTATATATTGCTAAATAGTAGAATAAAGAAGATGCAAGATATTGAGAAGTAAGCGACACATCTTTGATAGATATTTTAATTTTGTATATACTTAGAAAATATGTGCTCTAACTATTCTCCTTATTATCATAGTGCTTTTAGAGTTGTGGTAAAAATGGAGAGACCTAATATTAATGATGATAATCTTGCTAGAGAGGTTGATAAAAAAATTCCTTTGTGGTTCCATGATTATGTATGAATCCTAAAATTAAGCATTCTAAATTTAGTATTCTGACCAATCTTTGTCTAATGTCTATATGAGACATGATATTTCTGATTTCGTCCTGGTACAAAGTTACAGAACGAACGACTTCGAGCATTAGCTATCAGACCAAGTAAGAGGGCAAAGTTTTGGGATAGATACACCATAAATGGCTTCAAAATTAGAACCACTGATAAGCCTATTAATCAATCATTTATCGATGAGGATAATAATTATTCAAAGAATTCTAGAGTATGTATGAGGGGTTCAGTCTACGATGTCAATCCAAAATTTGACTATTATGGTGTACTAAGAGATATCGTGGAGCTGGATTACTCTTATGAGACAAAAATTATGTTGTTTAAATGTTATTGATTTGAAACAACACCCAAGCAAGGATAGAAAATAAAAAAACAGTATGGATTTGTTGATATAAATTATGGAAAATGATATGGAGGGTTTGAACCATTTGGGTTGGCTAATGAAACGGTTCTGTTGAGTTAGAAAAATAGGTTATGCTAACTTCTTTTTTGTGTATTGCAATCAAATAAGTACAAAGAGTCCTTAAACAAGAAATCTAAGTACAATTAAATTCTGACGAGTGTGACGAATGATCGAGTACTGCAGCTGACTCCTACACTCCGTTGATGGTCCAACGATAAAGAAACTTGTCGGATCTCTGGATTACTGGCATAAAAGACAAAAATTGGGCTCTTGAGTGCTTTCTCTACGTCTTACAATACGTATTTTCCTCTCTCTGTATGTGTGTGTGTGTGTGGGTATGCATCCCTGCTATTTATAGTCATCTATACGGGATGGCTTATGTGCACGCATATGCTATGCGCGCATATCTGGTTGCCGTATGGTAATCCTTAACAGAATACAGCTACAATCGTGAGCGCATGTCAAGGTCAGGCTTTCACGTGGAATTTGTTATGACATGCTATTAAGGAGATCTCAGCCTGTAACCTGGGTTATTTATACCCATTGTGTGCGTGACTTGGTCAACTTGACATATGGCCAGTACTGGTTGTCGAGGATCTCTTCAGTTGAAACAGGAAGATTCGGGTCGCCTAGAGCTGCATGAGGACTGAAACTCATAGGGGATGGGCCTCATAGAGATTGGATCGCTAGGCCTAATAAGGACTGAGCTGCATCGGGGCTAGGCCGTATGTGAACTTTTTTCGTGTACACATGGCACTACACGCCTGACAAAATTATTATTATGCTAACGTGATTTTCTATCGTTCAGTGTGCCAACTTTCCTCACATATTCCGAAATATTTTGGGGCTATTTAATGCTTTGTCAGCACTTTATGCAGGGTAATTAATGCCCTGTGAGAACTTTATGCGGCTGATGTTTCCAGGATAGTGATCTCTGTTTGGGCCGCACAGATGCCTCATGAGGACTTGGTTCCTTCGGGTTTTGTGGTTTTTCACCAGGGCCACATAGCTGCTTTTGAGTCTTTGCAGTTTGGACTTTACTGAGTCAGTCTCTTTGTACGCATAGCTTTCGGGTTCATAGGCTGAGTTTTTCTATGATTCTATAAGACTCCCTTCAAAATTTTCAGACTTGGATAAGTCTGAAATACTTTGAACAAGAAGCATGGATGCAAAGTACTTGAGCCACATGGATTTGCGTGTCATATAGGCCCAGTGCCGCATAGGCAAGTCTGTCTGGCTGTCAAATCTTTATTAAATAAAAGGATTTGGCTCAATCTCCAAGAAGATTTCTTGGGATTCTGATCCATCACTTGACACAGGGCTTGAGGTATTAGTTTTCAAAGACATAAATATGGATCACGGAACTCGAGGCACCGCGTCCTATTAACCGTTGGTTGACCGAGTTTTGAGGTTTATTCTCATAATTGTTTGGTTCATTTACCTCGATCCTCTCACGTGGTCCTGGACCTCTATAAGTAGGCCACCCAGGGAAGAGAGAGAACCTTATTTCTTATGCATATTCCTTCTTGGTGAAAGATGCTGAAGGCTGTCGTTCCTTTCGCTGAGGAGTCTGACAGGGGCAAAGTGGGCCCGTGGCCCCCCAATATTGATGCTCCAACCAAAGGTACGAAGGGGTATCTCTGCCCTTGTTTTGTCACTACCACATTTCTAGATGAGGGTATTTTAGTCAATTTGCATATATTTAGTTTTTAGATATTAATATTTATTTATATAGTGCTATAATTAATATTGGTGGTTGAGCTATTTAGTTATATATTTGTGGACTAGCCTATTAGTTAGACTTGACACTTGTAATCCCAATTAGACTTATTATGACAAATAGTGAGCCCAATATGGTCCAAGCCCAATAATCCATTCCTAATAATTAATTAGGGAGAATTAGACTAATTAGAATTAGTTAGAAGCTTTCCAAAATAGCCCTTCCTTAATCCTAATTATAATTGGATAGAGAGGGGCAACTTGGAAAATTTTATGTGACTTAGAGAAGGGGAATAGGGCCAGCCACTATAGATGGGGCTCTCTTCTCTCTCTCCTCCCTCATTTGCATTTATTTTAGATCTCAATTCTAGATCCCCAATTTTCCACTTTTCCTCCATCAATTTTTTCTTATTTCCTTTACCTTCCCTCTCATTTTTATTTCTAAAGAGGTTTTTGGAACTTGGAGAAGCAAGGAGCACAAGAAAGAGGAGCATTGGTGAAGAGAATGTGTCTGAATCGTGTCCACTTGAATTTTTATTAGGAATCCATCTCCTAATTAGTACATTCTGAATTCTCCTTCATTCTAGCTTCTAAATCATGTATTTGACCATTAGGAATGACCCCATGGCATAGGACTACCTACAGGAACAAGTTCTAGGCAATTTGGTTGAGAATAGAGAATTCTACAAAGGTTTTTGTATGTCTTTTGTGGGAATTATGAGATTGACACATCAAGTGTGTGTCATAACGCTTATTTAGTCTAATTAGACTTAGATCGGGATTGGAATACTAGATACGTATCTACAATTAGACAAGAGTTGGCCGTATCACGATACAGTGTGATACCGTATGATACGGGACCCTATTTTGGGTGTTTGGTGCTATTACTCCTTAATTCTCATTGTAGCAAGTTATTTTAATTATATTATGATGTATTATATATATATATATATATATATATATATATATATATATATATATATATATATATATATATATATATATGAGTACGAGTATTGTAGAGCAATTGGGATTTTGGTATCTCTAATTGATGAGTATCATAAGTTTCTAAGTGTATACTTTAAGTGTTTGTTTAAATGCCTTTGATGAATAATATATATGTGCATATATATATATATATATATATATATAGAGAGAGAGAGAGAGAGAGAGAGAGAGAGAGAGATCTGTGTGTGTGTTTGTGTTCCTCGAGTATTAGAGGGAGTTGTGTGCATTGCTTTGTATGGGCAGTGGTCGAGTGGTGAATGTTCTATGCACACATTTGTGCAGTGAGCAGGTGGTGTGCAAGAAGTAGATACTGTACTAGGCAGTGCAGGTGCATTGTGTTGCAACTAGACTTAGTTGCAATGCTTGCAACAAGGAGGCCAAGTAAGGGACAAACCATGGAAGAGTAGGGGGAAGCTTGGACAGTTGCTGCTGTGTAATTGGCACCTTGTGGTGCTACTGATGTGAGGGGTCCGGTATCCTTACAAGAGTAGCCTAGCAGTAGTTGGCAGTTTTGTAAGTTACTTGGACTGCAACAAATGTTGCACAACAACAGGCAGGAAGAACAATAGTGTGCAGTGCCTTGGTACTATAGGAAAGAGCTCAGAGTAGGCTTGTGGGGGGTGCTCAAGTTATAGTAGAAGTTGGTTGCTACTATTTTGTTGTTGTTATTAGTGTGAGCAGTTAGTTCAATAAACTGAACTGAATGAATATATGGGGGTAATACATTGCTGCAGGATATGAAATCCAATTTGGAGTGATTTACAAACAATGGTTTGTGATGCTCGATTAAGGGCAGCTGATATTGTAGGTGTATCGGGTAACATCACAAGTCAGTGTAGTAGTGAGGTTCTAATACACAAGCCAGTGTAGGAGTGAGGTGTTATACTGGGAAAATGTAATTGAATCTGAAAGTGCAAGTGTGGGGTTGGTGTTAAAGTGATTTTAGTTCATCAATTCTCAGTTGAGTAGGTTAGTTCAGATATGGCTTATAGTTAGAGCTTTGATATCAGGTAGCAGTTAGTATATATATATATATATATATATATATATATATATATATATATATATATATATATATATATATATCAGTTAGAATAAGTTATTTGTACCAGTTAGTATCAATTGGTTTGTATTAGTTAGTATATTTGATAAGGAGTTATCTAATAGTGTATTGGTTAGTTTAGTTGGTGTCAGTTAGTTAGAAACTAGCAGTTAGTGTATGTTTATGTAGATCTAATAGTGCCAACATATATATATATATATATATATATATATATATATATATATATATATATATATATATATATATTACCACTTAGTTAATATTAGATGTCAGTTAATAGTTGTAGTAAGTAGAATACTAGTTACTATTAGTTCTCTTATATTGAAGATATTGGATATCGGCAGCAGATAATTGAGTGAGTTAGTGCCAGTGTTTCAGATATCAGTTGGTTTTAGAGCATGACAAGTAATATCTATTAGTTAGTTGGTCAATTAGCATATTATTGTAAATAGTTAGTAAGGTTAGATGTAGTTAGTATTTTGAATTAGTATCAGTAAGTGGTGTATTAGTGTGTTAGTTAAGAAAGTGGATATTACTTAAGATACCATTTAGAACTTAGTTAATGACTTAGTACAACTTAGAGTCAAATAGTTATTGACCAATTTAGACCCATTAACCTAGTGAGAACCTAGAAATGGCCTAGTAGTGCATGTTAATGCATTTTTAGTGTTTATCACTTTGTATCACCCATTCTGAATTAATATTTATATCTAGGTGTGTGTGACACCAGCTCGGACACCTAGTGACATTATTTGCTCCGGACAGAGGCGAGTACATTCTTTTATAGTTTTTTTATTTGACAGTCTTTATATTTCATGTATTTAGTATTGAGATATTTGATTTCTGACACGATGGTCACACGGATTGCTATACGTGGATCCTTGTCTTGAGATGTTATTATCGTGATAGCTCAGTCATCACCGTGTCGTGCTTCATGATTACTCAGTGATTACCGTAATATCTTCATGATTATATAGAAAATGATCATAGTGCATGATATTATAGATCGTGTAGTGTGATATACGTATTATAACGTATCGTGATTCAGATCCGTGTACTAGTCGGGGAGATGGAGAGATATTAGTAGATATGTGGTCATAACTTATAGTTCATGATATAATATAGCCCATGATAGTTAGCAGATCACGTAACTCACGTGTGATCATGCTAGGTCACCTTTATATATAGCCCGTGTTAGGCCCAAGCCGATCACATCATCTTACTAATATTTTAAGGCACATTCATTATTGTTGTTCCCTTTATTCCAGTACATTACTTTACTGTTCATCACTATATTGTTCTCAGTTTTTGCCATTATTTTACTATGATACTCTTGCTCATGATATATGTTAGTTCAGTTACTTTCATCATATATTTTCATTACTATTGTTGATTCATTGTTTTTATCAAGTATTGGAACTGCTATTGGGTTATACTTTGCTCCAATCCTGACTGGATATATTTTCCAAATGATTCATTAGAGGACTGGTGTCCTACATATTACAGGACGCAGGATGGTGAGATAGTTGAGTCAGTACCCGTAGAGCTTCTTGAGATAGTACCACCAACAAGAGAGACTTAGACTTTTCAGTATGAGTTGTATTTTATTTTAGTAGACTTTAGGGCCTATATTATTATTTTAGATTTATAATGAGATTGGACTTGTATTGAGACTTTTGTTTTTCTTTTACTTCTATTCCAGATCATGCCATTCTTTCTCTAGTTATTTTTGTGATTGAGTATTTTTTACCATATTATTATATTGTCCTCCATTTGGAGCTGAGATAGCATGACAACTACCTTATGTATATATTATGTGATATGTGTAGAGAGTTATGTTGATCCAGACAGCATTCTACCACCGATGCTGTCGTATAAGCTGGGCGTTGTTCACCATGTTCCCTTATTTCGGTTGTGGGTCGTGACACATTTTTAGTGGTGGTCTATGCAAGTCTAGAGTCGCAATTAGAGCAATATCGTGGTAGTACAATAATTTAGTTGTACTATTGTGAGCCTATTTTAGGATATAGGATATAGGATATAGGTGGAGAGTATACTCAATCACAACTAGGAAATACTTCCAATTATTGCTTTGCTATCTTTATCTATCTGAATGCTTGCTTTACTTCGAATAATTCTGCCCTTCCTTGATGATACCGTATCTTACTCAATATTGATTCCTTTGTTGCAATCTATCTTTAGGATGCCGTCGAAGACGCGTTCCTAGCGCTCAGGCACAGTGTCAGCGAGGTCGGTTACTTCGTCAACTCTAAGGGCAGCACCAGCAGACGCTGTTCTGGCAGCTTCAATTCAGAGGTCCGCTTTACCGGTCTAGGTGGGCATTTCTGTAGCAGCTTTCAGGGGTGCTCCACTTCCTGTACAGAGGACAATATCAATATTCTCAGAGAAGTTTCCACCTCCACCACCCGCAGGTGATCAGATACAGGTGTCTGCGCTCTTTCAGCAGATGATAGAGGCCTAGCAGCGCCATTCAGAGGTTATGAGGCAGGGCATTGAGAATGTCCACCAGCTTGTACTCGCCGTAGTCGAGAGAGTTTTCTTGGTCCAGCCACAGGTAGCTCCACCTCAATTCACCCCACAGCAGTCGAGACCGGGGACTATCATAGACTTCAGGCGGATGGGGCCGAAGAACTTTAATGGCACTGAGGTAATTATTTATGTTGATGATTGGATAGAAGACATTGAGAGGAACCTGTAGCTGGCACAGATTCCAGAGAGGTTGCAGCCAGAGGCCGTAGGAAGCATGATATTTGATATCGCATTGACTTGGTTCAAGACAGACCCCAGGATCTCAGCACCGGGACTTATTTGTGAAGCTTTTTAGGATCTTTTCGAGGAAAAGTTCTTCCAAGATTTGGCTCTGATATCTTTAGAGAGCCAGTTTCAGTACCTCCGCCAGGGAGATATGACGGTAGATGAGTATGCAGTAGATTAATACAGATTGGGTTACTTCGTGGAGGGGAAAAATCCTCAAGGAAAGGCCCGGAAGTTCAGAAAAGGTCTGAATAGGGAGATTAAATCTCATACTAGTGGACAATGTACCGCTACATTTAAGAAGATTCTAGCGGAGGCACAACAGGCAGAGGATGATTTGGAGCTCGGTTCCAAGAGGATGAGAGATCATTCAGGGGCTAGTAGTAGTGCGTGCCAAGCAAACTGGCCTCACTTTTACCACCAGCAGCAGAGGCACTTTCAACAGCAGCTGCGACAGCAGTTTCAGGCACCATTCCGGGTACCGATGCAGCAGGCACATCTGGCCCCGAGACCAATACAACATGCCCCGCAGTGCACTCAGTGTGGGAAGATAAGACATACACAGGAGGTCTGCAGGAAGAGGCTTGGGGTGTATCTCTATTGTGGGGAGGCAAGACACCAGTTGCGAGATTGTGTTCTAGCTCCGTTCGAGCAGGTCAGGGCGGAGGCCAAGCAGAGAGAGCACCCGCGAGACCACCAGCGAGACAGCAGAGGGTAGCTCCGTTACCGCCACAACAGCAGCGATTCGCTCAGCACCAGCAGCAGCCGAGAGGTGCCCAGTGTCAAGGGAGAGCTTTCTCCATGAAGGTCGAGGAGGAGGAACCAGTCGAAGATGTTATCTCAGGTTCAGTCTATCTTGATTCTTTTTAGCTCATGCTTTATTTAATTTTGGTGCTTTACATAGTTTTGTATCTGTATATTTTGCTTTGAAGCATTATTTTGAGACTGAACCGTTGGTGAGGACTTGCAAGATCACGACCAGGGGTGGTATTATCCTGGTTAGTGATATTTGTAAGGATCGAAGAGTTTCTCTCGGAGGACGAGAGTTGAGTGAGTATCTACTCATAATGCAAATTTTGACCTACGATATAGTACTCGGGATAGATTGGTCGAGTAGGCACCATATTAGTATCGATTATCGTGAGGCAGAGTTTTTTTCAAATGTTAGGAGATCCAGAGTTTGAATTCACTAGAGGAGCAGCGGGGTAAAGAGAGGGAGTCTTCTGTAGAGTTTTGGTGGAAGAGAAAGAGCCGCCACATCCTTTGATTATAGAATTTATGGATGTCTTTTCGGAGGAATTGCCGGATTTGTCGCCAGATTGAGATATTGAGTTCCCTATAGACTTGGTGCCAGGCACAGAGCCGATATCATATCACATCTATAGGGTTAACAACAACAAACTAGCAGAGTTGAAGAAGCAGGTGGATGAGTTGTAGGACAAAGGCTTCATCCACTCCAGTTCATCACCGTAGGGTGCTCTGGTATTGTTTATACCAAAGAAGGATGAGTTGGTACATATGTGTATCAACTACGGGGCTCTCAACAATCTCACTATCAAGAATAAATACCCGTTGCCGTGAATTGACGATTTGTTTGATCAGTTGAGCAAAGCAAATATATTCTCAAAGATAGACTTGAGGTCGGGGTATCATCAGGTGAAAGTGAAGAAGAAAGACATTCCAAAGACATCTTTCAAGACTCGGTACAGACAATTTGAGTTCTTGGTGATGCTGTTTGGGTTGACCAATGCCCTGACAGTATTCATGAACCTGATGAATAAGGTATTTTATCAGTACCTGGATCAGTTTGTGGTGGTATTTACTGATGATATATTGATTCATTCTAAGACCCCGGAGGAGCACGAAGAACACCTGAGGATATTTTGAAGACCCTCAGGAAAGAGAAGCTTTATGGCAATCTATAAAAGTATGAGTTCTTCCTTCATAAGGTTGAATTTCTCGGTCATGTGATTACAAAAGATAGAATCTCAGTAGACCTGAAGAAGATATCAGCAGTTGAGTCATGGTCTACCCCGAGTTCAGTGGCGGAGATTAAGAGCTTTCTTGGATTGGCAGGCTATTATCAAAGATTTTTTTAGGATTTTTCTAGGATTGCAGAGCCGATGACTAGGCTAACCAGGAAGGACGTAGAGTTCGTCTGGACGGAGGATTGTCATGCCCGTATTTGAGGAGCTAAAGAAAAGGTTGACTACAGCTCCAGTATTAACATTGCCATCAGGAACGAAAGGATTTTCCATATATAGTGATGCTTCGGGTAACGGCTTGGGATATGTGTTGTAGCAAAATGTGAAGGTGATTGCTTATGCTTCCAGGCAGTTACTCCCTTATGAGAAAAATTATCCCACCCAGGATTTGGAGTTGGCAGCAGTCATCTTTGCTCTAAAGCTATGGAAACATTACTTATTACAAGTTTGAGTCAACTAGTTATTGACCAATTTTGACCCATTAATCTAGTGAGAACCTAGAAATGGCCTAGTAGTGCATGTTAATGCATTTTTAGTGTTTATCACTTTATATCACCCATTCCGACATGATATTCATATCTAGGTGTGTGTGACACTAGCTCGGACATGTACAGAGTGACATTATTTGCTCCAAACAAAGGCGAGTATATTCTCTGATAGTTTTTTTATTTGACAACCTCTATGTTTCATGTATTTAGTATTGATATATTTGATTCTTGACACGATGGTCACACAGATTGGTTTACGTGGATCCTTGTCCTGAGATGTTATTGTCATGATAACTCAGTGATCACCGTGCCATGCTTCATGATTACTCAGTGATTACTATGATATCTTCATGATTATATAGACCATTTGCATGATATTATAGACCGTACAGTATCATATACGTGTTATAATATGTCGTGATTCGGATCAGTATACTAGTCGGGGGGTGGGGGGAGATATTAGTGGATATGTGATCATACCTTATAGTCCGTGATATAGTGTAGCCCATGATAGTTAGCAGATCATGCAACTCACATGTGATGATACTAGGTCACATTTATATATAGCCTGTGTTAGGCCCAAGCCGATCACATTATCTTACTAATATTTTAAGAAACATTCATTATTGTTGTTCCCTTTATTCCAGTACATTACTTTACTGTTCATCACCATATTGTTCTTAGTTCTTGCCATTATTTTACTATGATACTCTTGCTCATGATATATGTTAGTTCAGTTACTTCCATCATGTATTTTCATTACCATTTTTATTTTATAGTTTTTGTCAAGTATTGGTACTTTTATTGGGTTATACTTTGCTCCAATCCTGACTGGATATATTTTTCAGATGATTCATTAGAGGACTGGTGTTCTACATATTATGGACTGCAGGATGGCGAGACAGTTGACCCAATACCCGTAGAGCCTCTTGATATAGTACCACCAGCATGAGAGAATTAGACTTTTCAGTATGAGTTTTATTTAATTTTAGTAGACTTCAGGGCATGTATTATTATTTGAGACTTATAATAAGATTGGGCTTGTATTTAGACTTAAGTATTTCTTTTACTTCGATTCCATATCATGCAATTCTTTCTCTAGTTGTTTTTGTGATTGAGTATTATTTACCATATTATTATATTGTCCTCTATTTGGAGTTGAGATAGCATGACAGGTACCTTATGTATATATTATATGAGATATGTAGATAGTTATGTTGACCCAGATAGCGTTATACCGTCGATGTTGCAGTGTAGGCTGAGCATTGTCGACTATGTACCCTTATTCCAGGTGCAGGTCATGAGATGTTCCATGATGCCAAGAACATAAAGACACAAGTACATAGTCTTATTGCGTGGATGAGCAATAATCAAGAACACGCACAGACTTCTCACAAAGCTCTGCCGCATAAATAAATATTCATCTAGAACATGTGCAGACCTCTCATATTGCTCTGTCGCATGGATGAACAATCATTTAGAACATATGCACGAAGCTCTCATGTAGCTTGGCCGTATGGATGAGACCACATCTCGTACATGCGTGCAGACTTGGCTATCTTGAGATACTATACTCTGCGCGTGGATGTGACTTGGAGGTGGCATGCGGCAGTTATGCATTTTTATAATCTTCACTGAGACTGATGCGTGTCATCTTTATGCAGGCTTTTTCTTCCTTCGTATTGCCCATGATAGAGTATGGAAGGATATCATAGAACCCGTCATTCAAAAAGAATGCCAACCTTATGCGTCAGTTCATCAAGAACTAATCCAAGATACAAGGATGACTGTCCTGTGTCATGCGCAAAACTGTCCCAATTTATGTAGCATGCTATCTGTATTTATCTCCTTTATGCGGCCTACAACCGGTCGAGGGCCTGTGGTGCTAATTGATTTTCCTGTCTTCAGCCTTCCCGTCCGGCCGAGGAGCACCTAATCCTCCCCTCTTTGATATCCATCAGTATTAATTCTTTTTCATATACCAAGGTTTGCACTGACGAGGGATGATCCAGAGTCCATTGAGTTCTGTTGCCGGCTTCACTTGTGTCAGCACCAGAAACAGCACGGAGGGGCCCCTTAATTGAGAAGGTTTTTATCGTAGAAACCTTCCATCATATGTACTCATAATCCTGAATATGAATGAAAAGTCTTTGAATGTAATGGATTTTGATCATATGTACTCATGATCTTGAATATTAATGAAAAGTTTCTCCTTTTTCGGAACTTATCTTTGCATTTATCATATTTTGTGGATAAAAAATCATACTAGAGGTAGTATGGACATAGTATAATATTATAGTTGTCAGGGACATCCCACTAGAGGATTTTAGTGGATCTATTATTTATTGTGCACTTGAGTACAAATAATAAGTTCAAAGCGAATTTCTATCAAAGGTGATATTGACATAATAGGTATTGTGGACATATCATCCCTGGTGTACTTTAAGTACGGATAATAAGTTTAGATGATAATCAACATTAGGGGTTATGGACCTGATAATGGATGGTCAGATATGGAGGGTTTGCTAAGAGGTAATGTGGATGTGGCAAACACAGAATTTTATAGGAGAATCCTATTCAGGGATTATGTGAACATGATAAGATTCTAACTCTTTAGGAATGGAGAAAACAAAATAGAGGTAATGTGGACATAATATTTTCTTTAGCAGATTATACTCTACTAGGGAGACTATCATGACCATAGTTTAGAGGTAGTAGAGACGTGAACTAATGACCGAGGATACTGGTTTTTTAAGTGGTCCATACAAGAGTGTGTTGATAGATTTGAGGATTGCCCCACTAGGAAGATTCTGGGGATCCATTACCTATTGCGTATCCAGGACTCTTGAATACAGATGATAGATTTTATAATAAATTTTATTATATACATCTGCGCTTGCTAGGGACAAGCAAGAAATGTTAATACTGTACATCTTGATTGCTCTGCTAGGGATTCGGAGAAATACAAACCTGGCTTCAGACGTAGTCCTTTTTGAGGAACTTGTCGTTGATTGGCATCATCAGCAAATCTTCGTTAGATTTTGCAAGCCGGTATGTGGCGTTGGAATATACTATTTCCACAACGAAGGGTACCTCCCACTTGGATTGGAATTTTCCGGCTGTCTTGTATGTCATGACTAAGGGTCTTCTTACTGTAAGCCAAGGTCACCAACATGGAATGCTCTTTCTTTGACTCGCTTATTGAAAGCTTCGGAGAGGTATGCCTGGTATAAATACATGCACTGTTGAGCCAGGAGTTGCTTCTCATCGAGTGCTTCTAACTCTTGTAGCCATCGACGATTGTTGTCATCAACTTTCAACTGGTTTACGAGGGCTGCTCCTAGAGAGGGAATTTGGGTTTCCAGAGGAAGCACTGCTTCACTTTCGTAGACCAGGGACAATGACGTACTTCCAGTTGGGGTTCAGATCGTTGTATGATAGGCCCAGAGACATTCTCCTATTTTTTCGTTCCAGTTACTTTGATTAGATGAGACAAGCTTCTTGATTTGCTTTATGAATGGTCTTATTGAGTGCTTTCGTTAATCCATTCACTGTTGGATTATAGGTCGTCGAAGCTACATTCTGAATTCGGTTTTTGTAGCAAAACCGATAGAAAGGGTGGCTTGCAAATTATGGATCGTTATCGTGGATAATCCTCCGAGGTAGTCCAAAGTGGTAGATAACATATTGTTTGACAAAGTTGATCACGTTTGACGTCTTGACTTCAGTGAGCGGTACAACTTTTGCCCACTTGGAGAAGTAGTCAGTTATGATGAGAATGAATTGGTGCCCTTTCGATGACGGTGGGTTAATCAGTCCAATGATATCCATGCCCCATACTTCGAACGACCAAGATGCCACAGTTGGGTGTAAGAACTTTGTTAGCTGGTGGATGAAGTCTGCATCAATTTGACACATCCTGTATTTTCTTATATATTTGACTGCGTCTGCTACCATCATCTTCCAATAGTAACCCATATGCCAAAGACGAACCTACAACATAGGGCCGGGTTGGTGTGCGCCGTAAATACCATTATGAGCTTAATGGAGTGCTTGCTTTGCTCCTGCATCCGATAGGAACCAAAATAAAAGCCGATCATATGAACGATGATATAGCATCTTGGTGGTTGTATCATAGTAAAATCGGAGGGAGCACCTTTTAACGGAAGTGGCTTCCTTCGGGTCGCCTGGGACAATTTTGTAGGCGGTATAGTCTATAAATGAGAGTCTTTGGTCTTTGATATTGATGTCTATTTCCACCGAGTAGCTCACACACAAGCATAGGTTTTTTAGGGCAGACCAGCTCTTGACCAATCACAGTGATCAATTGATGGGTCTTGATCGGGACTGCTTAGGAAGCTGGGAGACCAACAAGGGCATCAGCTTCGATATTTTGCAGTCGTGGCCCATACTCTATAAAGGATTCGACGAAGGTGGTGATTATGTTGAGTGTGGCTTGATGGTAAGGAATTAAATCCTCGTGCCGGACTTCGTACTTGCCTCGGATCTGACTGATTATCAGCTTGCAGTCACCGTAGGCCTCTAGGTTTTCAACTACAATTCTTTAGCCAGCTTTAGTCCAATAATGAGATCATTATATTATGTAATGTTATTAGAATAATGCTCCGTGAGTGTATAAATGCATTGGACGACCAGATCATTGGGAGAAATTAGCTCTACCCCTACTCCGGCAATAAAATTTCCCTTAGGACCTGTTCTTGAATCGCCGTTGAAGAACATTCGCCAAACGGACTTTCCCGTTATCTTGTTAGACTCTAACACTTCGTCAGGGATCTTCTCGTAGACTTTGGACATTTCTAGCACCGGATGGCCTTCTAGAAAGTCAGCCAATGATTGGCCCTTGACCGCCTTTTACGGGACAAATTCTATATCATACAGTGACAACAGTATTGCCCATGGGGCAAGGCGGGAGTTTAATGCCCCTGGCTTAGTCATGAGGACTCGGAGAGGATTGACGCGAGAGATGACATTGATCGTCTTCCAGGTCACATACTGTCGGGTTTTCTAGATGGAAAAAATCAAAGCAAGGCACTCCTTATCAACAGGGTTAGACCTGTGCTCGACGCTGACCATCATCCTACTGAGGTAATAGATAGCCGGCTCATGACCTATTTTATTCTTATGGGCTAGCAGAGCTCCAAAGAAATGATACATTGCACGAACGTAGAGTAAGAAAGGTTTTCTCATGACTGGAGCCACCAACATTGGGGGACTTGTGAGGTACTTCTTGATACCATCGAATGCTCGTTGTTACTCTTTTATCCTGACGAAGGAGACTTCCTTCTTCATAAGCTTGGCTAATGGTTGACAGCGCCTAGAGAAGTTGGAAATAAACATTTTGATGTATGTTAGTCTCCCTTGAATGCTGCAAAGCTTTCTAAGATTCTTCAAAGGATGTATATCAAGGATCTCTTTGGTTTTCTCAGGATCTATATGAATACCCTTTGAAGTTATTCTAAAACTCAAAAACTTGCTACTGGAGACTTCAAGAAAGGACTTGATGGGGTTCATGTGCTCGTATTAAGTCAAATATTGTTTTCAAGTCATGGAGATGGTCATCCTGAAAATGGTTTTTGACAGCTATGTCATCAACGTAACACTCGACTGTCTTGCATAGATGTTCATGAAAGATGGTGCTCATAGCTCGCTGGTATATCGCACCTGCATTATTCAAACTTAAGGGCATTACTGTGTAGAATTACACCCCTATTGGTGTTCAAAATAACGTGAGCTTCTCGTCGTCTGGAAATAGTTTGATCTGATTGTGCCCGAGAACCCGTCCATAAAGGACATATGCTTGAAACCACAAGTGTTGTCATTTATTACGTCAGTGATCGGGAGGGGCAATTCGTCCTTCGGGCATGCTGCATTTAAATCTCAAAAGTCTATACAGATTTAAATTTTATCATTTTTCTTGATGACATAAACGATGTTGGCTACCCAATCTGGATGTTTCTCCTCAAGAATAAAGCCACTTTCTATTAGTTTATTCACCTCAGCTTCAATGGCATCCATGATGTCTGGACGGAATTGCCGTTGTTGTTGCTTCACTATCTCTGCATTTGGCAGGATGTTGAGCTTATGCATTACGATCTCTGGGGCCAAGCCCGATATATCTTTATAATTCTTCTTCGTAATTCCAAGCGAAGACATCAATGTACTCCTTTACAAGCTGTAGCAGGGATTCACGATCTTCACCGGATAGACTTTTGCTGATGAAGATGGATTTGGGGAAGGATTTGTCGCCCAAGTTAACTTGTATCACATTGTCTTTAGTGGGGGGGTTCTTATTGTTCGAAGCGCAGCTCCCACTGAGAATCTAGGCATTGATCCAATGGCTCTACTTTGAAGAGTTCAATTGACTTCTCATTGTCTTCCATGGGTTGCACTGACACCATATAGATAGACATCGTTTGTTTAAACATGTCTCTGATGTTGGTATCAGAGTCCCAAGTGGAGGATCCTGAAGTGTGAGAATACAATTCGTCTTTCTCTTATCAGCCTTCGGGTGTGTAGTAGGTAAGATGTACCTAAGACCATTCCAAGTTCATTAGTAGTAGGTCTCAGATTTGTCTTCAGGAACAAAGTAGCGCAGAGGTAGACATCGTCCTTTTACATAGTTTAGACCTTGGTCGCTTTGTAAATCATAACCCATCTCCCGGATAATATCTCTAACTTGTGAGCTATAACGGTGTATTTGTACCCTGCCGCGTTCGGGCTCCGAAATATCTAGAACAAAGTCTGACGACCTTCTACCTTACCAGAGATGATAGGGTTTCCACCCCTCTTCCTTGCTGGAACTATAAATTAGGCACCTTTACCTAGTGGGATATGATTTACTACATAGGTGGTAGTCACTTGTGTGTGAAGTTGTACGCCTAGACCATACTTTAAAGAATACATTGTGCTTAAATATGAAACATTGGAGTAGTTCAAAGATTGCCCTTTATTAAGGAAATAAGGTATTTTTTCAGGAGGGATTACATTGTCTAAAGATAGGACATCAACACAAGCAGCTACATAATCTCCCAACTTATCACTTCCCAGAACTGCCTCTAGTGTCAGTGATAGTTTCAGAGCCCTCTTGCGATATTTTACCACTAGGGATTCAAAGGTCTTTACAACTAGTGGTTCCTACCTTGGGGGTTGTCTCGGTCGCCTTAGGCTGACCATAGTAGGTTCTTGAACCTTGCCGTGGAGCTTGACCATGAGAGGGACGGGTGTATCGGTGGCATGACTTTTGAGGGAAACCCTTGGGGGTTCGTCTAGTGCTTCATTGGCTTCTGCTTCATCATCAGCATCATTACAAGTTTCCTCCAGATGGGCCTTTTTGTACAAGAACGCATCGGAGTAATAGGCCTCGATACCTTTGAAAGGATCTACGTTGTCGAATTCTATTCTAACGATTCCTTCATTGTCGACGTATTTCAAACATTGGTGTAAGGTCGAGCGACTATCATATACTCATGTATCCATGGACGCCCCAATAGAATGTTTTAGGATACATCCAAATCAATGATGTAGTAGGTCATCTCAGTTTGCAGACCGTCTATCTAATATTTTAGGCAGATTTTGCCCAGAGGGTAGCTCTTCCCTGCATTGAAGCTACTGATGGCCGTGCTAGTCGCTGCCAACTGGTTCATCGGGTTTTCCATGATTTGGAGTAGGCTCTTTGGGATGATACTGAAAGATGATCCTAGGTCGATGTGCATTCGGTCCACCTTAATAGCACCGATATACCCTGTATAGTACAGAGGAAGATCGTGCCTATTATTCTTTCTAACATGTCCTACAGCGAGAACGCAATTTTCGGGATGGTCTCCATCATATTTTTACAGTGGGAACATGTAGCGGTATTCTCGGCCGACAGCTTGACTGTGGCCAAGTAGGAGTCGACGTTCTGCAATGCCTCGCTCAGAGCCTCCTGGGTCTTCTTGGAGAGACGGAGAAGCTCGAAGAGTGACAACTTTGCTGGATTATTGGCTAGTTGTGCCAATACGTGAAAGTTGTAGGGCTTATCTGGCCCCTGAGTTGTATCCCTTCTCAGGGGTTTGTCAAAGAAAACTTCTCTCTACTTTTTCTTGTCCGTCGTAGGAGGCTGAGACAGACCTGGTTCAAGCGCTACTGGACCAGTAGACTTGTCGGTTGGAGGTGTGCTATCCTCGTAAGCCGTATCATAATCCCGCAAGTAGGGTTGCCCCGACCTAGTTGCCCCTACCAGGTATTCCTCGGTTGAGGGAGAGACCGTGTGACTGAACTTGGGCCTCCTTTCTTAAGACTTGGCGTTGGAAGGCACTGCTTCATGCGTCAGGTCTTAGACGAGGTCTGGGTGGACCCATATGACTTCGACTCGCGATTTAGTAAGTGGTACAAGCCCAGTTGCTTGGTTACAACCTCCATCATTACCTTCGGGATCAGGACAACACCGTCATCGACCTCCATCGCTAGGAAGTTGCCAAACTGAAGAGACACCATATTTGTAGTGACCGTCTTGACCTCAAATTCTAAGGTGATGGCTTTAGAATCGAGCAGTCGCTGGATATGTCTCTTTAATACGTAGCAATATCGTGTCTGAGGGTGGATGTATCGGTGATAGTTATAGAAGCATAAAAAATACGCTAGGAAGAGCTACGCAGCCTTTTGATGCAGAGCAGCGTAAACGGAGGCCTTCAGAGCCATCAAGCATGCAACAGAGCTTTCTCTGCTAAAACACAGCATGAAGTATAAGCTCAAAGGACCATCCGCGTAAGTGCAGTACGTCCAGGCCGCTCCAGCGTAAAACAGAGTTCTTCATCGCCTCCATGGTGTAAAACTCAACCGCTCTCAAAGCAGCATTAATGCGTACGAGGAACGCTTCGTCTTCCCCGAAATGAACCTGTCAAGTCACGCAGTGAATCTGACCTCTGACTCCTGACAAAAAAGTGCTGCACGGCTACCCAGACGACGGCTGGAAACGATGGCAGACCCCTCGGGACGCGCCCCACAGTATGATGGCGGATCTCGGCATTTAATGCAGAGGATTTGGTTAAAGCATCACCAAATCATCGTTTACTGGAGTCCCCTCAGCATAAACCGCTCTTTCGCGTACAGGAGAATACGATGCCCTGTTTTACACAGGCAAACATGAGCTATTTTACGCTCCGCAGCAGGCAAACCGCCTGCCATGTCAAAAGCTGTACCTCGTACGGGACTCGAGACACGTCTCCACGTCTAATTGCACAGAGCAGTGACAGTTTCTCTCAAGACACGTCTCTGCGACGGGTGCACAGAAGGGCTGTAGACCTTCAAAACACGCCTCCGCATTTAATGCATAAGATGGTGGCAAATCTCTGCAAGAGATTCGATTATATCTCCAAAAGCCATAATTCCGGCTAAGACGTCCACATCAGCATGGTACGCGGCGGCTTCTACGCCCCTTCAGGATCTGTGCTCACGCGGCTCCTACGCCCATTCCAGCACGGTACGCGGCGGCTTCTATTGTCACGACCCGCACCCGGTTATTGGGGCACGAGTACGTGGGCACGTCCAGCCTACGCCGCAGGGATCATAATAGGTAGGGCAAAGTCCTCATCATCGCCTAAAACAACGGATCCAGTCAGGAATGGAGCAAAGTACACAATGCACAACAAGATTAAACTAAATATTTATGACAATTAAGTATTGAATATCATATTGAGAAAATTGCATAGAGGGACATCATTATCTCATAGTTAATGCTGTAAACAGGAATATGAGAAAAGCAGGAAATAAATGAGACAGGAATGAAACTACAACAATCAACAAGAGCCATAACTAGACAAGAAGCTATGTGTGTGAACTTGTGTTTTTAGAATACCTAGTTGGCATGCAGGGGTCTATAAAGTTAAACCGGCCGCCATGGACGGCTATTATTCACGAATAATCGAGATCCGGCTGATGGACAGTCGTGTACCAACAGCTATTATTCACGACACGGGTCAGGGTAAACTACATGCCTTTCAGTATTCTCCCTCCCGACACAAAAACAAGACATAAAATCCAATATTCAAGACATGAAAATACAGTATTCTAACACTACGTGTAATCAGCAAGGGTACTAGTAGAGCAGGGAATTAATTATCACAATATAAAGATTAACTTGAAGTGCAGGTACTTGCCTGTTGTTTGGATCCGATTAATTGGTTCTAGGGGAAGTTCCAGAGATGAGTCCAAAAGCTGAAATAAACATCACCATCACGCTCAGAAGATGTCAAATAGCTAGAAACGCCTGTCCTTGGGTCCAATTTGGAGACAAGGGCAAAAACGGCAGTTTCGGGTCAAAACGGGGTCCGCCGTTGGGCCCGCTTTGCACCGAAAAATGCGTCCGGGTCAAAGGTCTCCAAATTCACCAAACTTAGTGTCAACAGGTCAGGAACGCTGGTATGAACCCAACGGAACTTCCAGATTTGGATTCCGATGAGCCGAACACAAAATCGCCCGTCGAGCGGGGCCTGTGGGGCCCACGACACGCGATTTCGTTAACGTTCTCAGAATCGAACCAAACTTGACCCACAGGACCAGCGTATTGCTACGAGTCCGATGGCGCAAGTTTCGTCTCGATCTGACGTGTGTGCACGAAGTTAGGGTAAATTGCCGAAAAGGCGGATACGGGGCGGTGTCCGCGGATACGCGTTGATTCCGGTGTGCACGCACACCCGAATCAGCTTCCACAAAATCTCACACGTCCGTATCAACGAGGCGCACGTATCTGTGAAGACCGCACGCGACCAAGTCGTCCCGTTTGGCGGGGCGTACTCAGTTCCGGGGTGAAACAGGGTCTGGTTTTTCCTGTTTTTGGATCGCGGTGTGCGATCACCACAGGACGCGGTGTCCCGAACAGTTTATCCGGACACCGAGAGGGTCATACAGGCTTCACAACGCAATTTGCGGAAATGGAAACGGAGCTACGAGGCAAAAGTTACGCGTACCTGAAGGGGACCCGAAAACAGGGTCGAAAACGTGTCCGAGTCGTGTCGGACAGTGTCCTGTGTCCGACACAGGAACAGGGATTAGGATTAGGGTTTCGGCGGCACACGGCGGAGGGAGGCGGCTGGACTGCCGGCGAGGGTGGGGGGTTGTTCGCCGGAGCGAGGCGGACCCGGTGGTCGGCGGCGCGCGGGGAGGAGGGGCGGCCGGAGGCGGCTACTCGCGTGTCCGGCTGCTGCGGGTCGGCTTCGAGCTGCTGCGGCCGGATCTGCGACAGGCGGAGGAGGCGGCGCCGGGGGAGGTCTGCGTCGGCGGGGGTCTCGGGCTAGGCTGGTGAGCAGCGGCGGAGCGGCGGGTGGCGGTGGCTAGGGTTAGGGAATGGGGGAGACGGCCGGGGTCGGGGGGGCTTTAAATAGGGAGAGCGGGCGGTTGCAGGTGGCCGGGGTAGGCGGAGGTGAGGGGGGACGTGGGCGCGGGGACTGCGGCGAGCGGGGCGCGGGACTGCGGCGCTGCGCGCGGCGGCCGGCGCTGAACGCGGGCGGTTAGGGCTGGGTCGCTGCGGGCTGGCGGGTGGCGGGTTGGCGGGTCGGGTCTGACCAACCCGACCCGACCCGAAAGGGCGGCTGGGCTGGGCTGGGCTTCGGCCCACTGGGCCGGCCCAGAAGAAAATAAAAATAAAAATATAATATAATATAAATAATAATAATAATATAATAATAATAATAAAAACAGTTAATTTAATTAATTAATTAGAAATTTGTTTTTAGGCATTTAAAAATAGGTCTGGGGTCCGATAAATTCCAGAAAAATTGCCCTAAGTCCAGTTTTTCATTTTACATCCAAAAATATTATTTTCATGATATTTTAATATCATTTATTAACAATTAAAAATCATTTATTAATTAAAAACCTTGATTTTATTTACAGAAAATTCCCAAAAAATTCTAGAAAATTGGGAAAAATCCAAGATTTAATAATTTGAAAATTCAGGGGGTTTACAACCTACCCAACTTACAAAATTTCGTCCTCGAAATTTAAAATTAAGCCATACTCTGTTAACCCTTTATGTACATAAGGCAAGTCAATCGAAATCTCCTTGCGATAGTTAGAATCCCTATCATATCCACTGCGATCTTTTTATGGTTAAAAAAAAATAACTACGGTTCCAATCAAGATTCAGCCTGGGGTTATTACTTCTTACTTCCTCAAATTATCCACAAGCAGATTTTTAATTTTTAGTCCATATAGTATTTTCAAGATGACCTTGCCTCACGATTCGAATTATCATAATTCCCCTAGAAGTGATTCGAGTCCAACAATATTGGTATATTTCAGCCCTTTTAAATTACATTCACATCCTCACTATTCCAACTAGGTAGTCCAACCATCAACTTTTAAATTCTTAATTTAAATCATCAAATTGAAAAAATAATTTAAGTGTAGTCCACCAATGTTCAAGTCTGAATTACATCCTCTAAATTCAAGTTGACGATTTTACTCAAAGTTAAATCATGCACCTAGGATGTAACTATTGGGTCCTCGATTTATTAAGCATCTTAGTCACTCCTCTATGTTTTCAAAATTTGGAATGGCTTGCTTCTTCCAATCTGACCTTACTCGGTCACGATCCAAAGGATATTCCTCTCTAGTTGACAATTGTATTGCTACCCAACTTAGAATCTACCCATTCATCACCAAAGACTATATACTTTAAGAAAATATTCCTTAATATGGTTACTCATGTCATTCAATCCTCGAAATTTCAACGCCGATCATATCACATATGATATGTCCTCAATTACGAAAGGTTTAGTCCTCAAGTATGTGATCGGCCTAGGTGGCATATCTAGTACTATCTATGTATCAAACTTATACCAGCACGAGATTTCGTCTTTCCGAAATAAGGGAAGGCGAAGATCAATAATAAAGAGTTCAAGGGTGGGGTGATAGAACGGAAGTATGGGGATCAAGGCGTTTAAAGAATTCTAGTAGGATTTGTCAGGCGGTTATGGATTGAGGTTCTATTCTGGTAGTCATTTATTCGCATGCTCGTATTAGTTTAGTTATGTAACTGATACGATATGCTTAGCATGTCTAGGTCAAGTATGTTTGTCTACTAATCACTACGTATCTCAATCCACGTAAAGTTAGTCGTGCGAAGTGCGAATCAAAATGCACCAAGGTTGATCAGACCGTAATACACTGATTTTGAACAGACACTTGTATTAGTGTACGCGTCCAATAATACACGTGTCATGAACAAGCCTGATAAAGAGTAAGCTTGCAAAACTAGGCTATAGAATAGCAGCATAAACAAAGTACATCAAAATTAAGTGCGCTAGATGATGATGAAAGGAGGTACAAAATTTAAATTCACATAACAAGCAAAATAACAGAAAACTCTACAATCTCTACAGTTATTAAATATAAAAGCATACCAGGTTATTAGCAAGTTCAAAATTACTAGGTTGGGGCTGAGGTCACGAACCAATAGGCGCGGGCTAAACAATACTAGAAAGGGCAGCTAAAAGAAATCACTTACGCGCATTAGTGACTCTAAGAGTCTGCACGTTCTCCACGGTCATCGCGTAAGTTTGTCCGTGTTCTTGGAGCAGCGGGACAGTCCTTCACTCGATGTTCTGCTGATCCACAATATAGACAGACACCTAGCCTCTTTCTACAATCCTTCCAAATGTGACCTTGTCTCCGACAAAAACTACAAATGGGAACTCGTCGGTTCTGCCCTTGGGTTGGATTCATCTGTGGTCGTTTTGCAGCTCCTTCCTGTTGTGCTTGGTCTTGTGCTGACGCATACGGCCGCTTCCGGCTGGACTCGGTCCTTGTGGTACACTCCACAGGTCGCGCTGCAGTAAGAACGTCCTCGTCGAAGGTAATTGCATTTGAACTGCTTGGCTTCCGTGACTCCGAGCTAATTTTGTCGACGAAGTTCTCCGCTTGGTTTTGCTGTGCTTCTTGTTGAACCTTCTGATATGCTTGCATCATTACGTAGAACATGCGGAACATCTGTTGTTCGTCCATAGGCGGTCCCAGTGGGAAGAAAGGCATCGGTGGAGTAGGCTGACTTGCTTGACTGCCTTGTGATGATTGGACGACTGGCATTACATTGTCTTCTTGGTTAACCACGACGGCTTGTGGTGTTTCTGCGCGAGCCTCGTTGCTGGCTGGTGGGTCCATCTCCCTGTATCCAAAATAACCAATAAGAGGCACAAAGGAATCAAGGCAAGATGCAAGTTCATATTAGTTCGAATACGATACAGATATCAAAAAAAATGATTCAAGCAAGTGGATGAGATCCTATAAACTTATCCTAGCTTTATTGCAGGCCTGTTCGGTCCCTGAGTTGAAACCGAACAATTTAGTCGTTTGGACCTGCATGGGCCACCACAAAAACGTGTCACGACCCACACCCGGTTATTGGGGCACGAGTACGTGGGCACGTCCAGCCTACGCCGCAGGGATCATAATAGGTAGGGCAAAGTCCTCATCATCGCCTAAAACAACGGATCCAGTCAGGAATGGAGCAAAGTACACAATGCACAACAAGATTAAACTAAATATTTATGACAATTAAGTATTGAATATCATATTGAGAAAATTGCATAGAGGGACATCATTATCTCATAGTTAATGCTGTAAACAGGAATATGAGAAAAGCAGGAAATAAATGAGACAGGAATGAAACTACAACAATCAACAAGAGCCATAACTAGACAAGAAGCTATGTGTGTGAACTTGTGTTTTTAGAATACCTAGTTGGCATGCAGGGGTCTATAAAGTTAAACCGGCCGCCATGGACTGCTATTATTCACGAATAATCGAGATCCGGCTGATGGACAGTCGTGTACCAACA
The DNA here is from genome assembly GCA_036927795.1 of Iris macrosiphon. Lineage (NCBI taxonomy): Eukaryota > Viridiplantae > Streptophyta > Magnoliopsida > Asparagales > Iridaceae > Iris > Iris macrosiphon. Next base: position 25,733,923 of record JAYESA010000018.1, on the reverse strand, counting down.
GCTATTATTCACGACACGGGTCAGGGTAAACTACATGCCTTTCAGTATTCTCCCTCCCGACACGAAAACAAGACATGAAATCCAATATTCAAGACATGAAAATACAGTATTCTAACACTACGTGTAATCAGCAAGGGTACTAGTAGAGCAGGGAATTAATTATCACAATATAAAGATTAACTTGAAGTGCAGGTACTTGCCTGTTGTTTGGATCCGATTAATTGGTTCTAGGGGAAGTTCCAGAGATGAGTCCAAAAGCTGAAATAAACATCACCATCATGCTCAGAAGATGTCAAATAGCTAGAAACGCCTGTCCTTGGGTCCAATTTGGAGACAAGGGCAAAAACGGCAGTTTCGGGTCAAAACGGGGTCCGCCGTTGGGCCCGCTTTGCACCGAAAAACGCGTCCGGGTCAAAGGTCTCCAAATTCACCAAACTTAGTGTCAACAGGTCAGGAACGCTGGTACGAACCCAACAGAACTTCCAGATTTGGATTCCGATGAGCCGAACACAAAATCGCCCGTCGAGCGGGGCCTGTGGGGCCCACGACACTCGATTTCGTTAACGTTCTCAGAATCGAACCAAACTTGACCCACAGGACCAGCGTATTGCTACGAGTCCGATGGCGCAAGTTTCGTCTCGATCTGACGTGTGTGCACGAAGTTAGGGTAAATTACCGAAAAGGCGGATACGGGACGGTGTCCGCGGATACGCGTTGATTCCGGTGTGCACGCACACCTGAATCAGCTTCCACGAAATCCCACACGTCCGTATCAACGAGGCGCACGTATCTGTGAAGACCGCACGCGACCAAGTCGTCCCGTTTGGCGGGGCGTACTCAGTTCCGGGGTGAAACAGGGTCTGGTTTTTTCTGTTTTTGGATCGCGGTGTGCGATCACCACAGGATGCGGTGTCCCGAACAGTTTGTCCGGACACCGAGAGGGTCATACAGGCTTCACAACGCAATTTGCGGAAATGGAAACGGAGCTACGAGGCGAAAGTTACGCGTACCTGAAGGGGACCCGAAAACAGGGTCGAAAACGTGTCCGAGTCGTGTCGGACAGTGTCCTGTGTCCGACACAGGAACAGGGATTAGGATTAGGGTTTCGGCGGCACACGGCGGAGGGAGGCGGCTGGACTGCCGGCGAGGGTGGGGGGTTGTTCGCCGGAGCGAGGCGGACCCGGTGGTCGGCGGCGCGCGGGGAGGAGGGGCGGCCGGAGGCGGCTACTCGCGTGTCCGGCTGCTGCGGGTCGGCTTCGAGCTGCTGCGGCCGGATCTGCGGCAGGCGGAGGAGGCGGCGCCGGGGGAGGTCTGCGTCGGCGGGGGTCTCGGGCTAGGCTGGTGAGCAGCGGCGGAGCGGCGGGTGGCGGTGGCTAGGGTTAGGGAATGGGGGAGACGGCCGGGGTCGGGGGGGCTTTAAATAGGGAGAGCGGGCGGTTGCAGGTGGCCGGGGTAGGCGAAGGTGAGGGGGGACGTGGGCGCGGGGACTGCGGCGAGCGGGGCGCGGGACTGCGGCGCTGCGCGCGGCGGCCGGCGCTGAACGCGGGCGGTTAGGGCTGGGTCGCTGCGGGCTGGCGGGTGGCGGGTTGGCGGGTCGGGTCTGACCAACCCGACCCGACCCGAAAGGGCGGCTGGGCTGGGCTGGGCTTCGGCCCACTGGGCCGGCCCAGAAGAAAATAAAAATAAAAATATAATATAATATAAATAATAATAATAATATAATAATAATAATAAAAACAGTTAATTTAATTAATTAATTAGAAATTTGTTTTTAGGCATTTAAAAATAGGTCTGGGGTCCGATAAATTCCTGAAAAATTGCCCTAAGTCCAGTTTTTCATTTTACATCCAAAAATATTATTTTCATGATATTTTAATATCATTTATTAACAATTAAAAATCATTTATTAATTGAAAACCTTGATTTTATTTACAGAAAATTCCCAGAAAATTCCAGAAAATTGGGAAAAATCCAAGATTTAATAATTTGAAAATTCAGGGGGTTTACATCTATGCCCCTTCAGGATCTGTGCTCACGCGGCTTCTATGCCCATTCTAGCACAGTACGTAGCGGCTTCTACGCCCATTCAGGATCTGTGCTCACTCAGTCTCTACGACCACTCGGCTTCTATGCCTGTTCGGCTTCTATGCCTGCTCAGCTTCTATGCCTACTCGGCTTCTATGCCTGTTCGGCTTCTATGCCTATTCGGCTTCTATGCCTACTTGGCTTCTATGCCATGGTGACAGATATTTGGCTTCTATGCCAACCTCTGCTACACAATGGATACCTACCTACGTGGCTTTTATGCCGTGATCTTAGTAGCAATTGTACGCGTTGTGTCCCCTTAGTTGGACCCGCGTCACACGCTCATTCAAAAGATCATCTATACGTAGGCATTGGTTACTTTAACCGTTGTGTAAAAGGGTGCTGTACTTTCCACTCCTCGGTTGTTACACCGATGGAGTGGTCACTGTCGATAATTTGGAAGATCAAACCAGGTCGAAGAATTGATAGAGAGAGAGAGAGAGAGAGAGAGAGAGCACCCGGAGCTCAGGCAAAGAGTAGGGATCGACGACTTCAGCATCGTGCATCCACCCTCTTCTGCAACCTTCGAAGCTGCTTCCTGTCTCCTACGACACTTCTTCAACATCGTGTGGTCCAAGGGCTAAAGTGATCGACCGTAGATCAGACACCTATAGCAATATCTACCCAGATTAAATAAATTATACTCCCACATCCTCGTATAGGATTACATTGTACAAGTTTGTTTGTAAACAAAAGAAGGCGGGTTCCGTGTAAACCCCCATATCGAATACATTCCTATTCTTTTTGTTTAAATAACCACAAACAAGATGGCGACTCTGCTGGGGACATCTTTCTCTTCTGACGAGGAAGCAATTGCTCAACACGATGCGCTATCCGTGGGATCCGTGAAGAAAATACTGGTCGTCCAATTCGACCAGTCTGCCTACGAAGACATGCTTCGGACTGGGGGTGGCTCTCACTCTCTCTCCGTCCAAGATAACAGAAAGCTGCGCAAGGTGTGGATGCCCAAGACATCCTCTACCGTTCCTGTGGACTCTCCGATCTCTCCGACCTCTCTGATCTCTCCGACCAATGAGGTGGTAGCATCGCTCCCTCCGTTCCCTGCACGTAAAATTCAGTCTCCCTCTACGCACGGTACAGACAAAACTTTGGGCAAAGCCTCAGCGCTGACCCAGAAGTATCTAATGTGCTTTACGCGCAGAAATTAGTCTTCCGCTATGCGCGGTACAGACAAAACTTCGGGCAAAGCCTCAGTGCTGACCCAGAAGTATCCATTGCACTTTACGCGTAGGAATCAGTCTCCCGCTATGCGCGGTACAGACAAAACTTCGGGCAAAGCCTCAGCGCTAACCCAGAAGTATCCACTGCGCTCTACGCATAGGAATCAGTCTCCCACTACGCGCGGTACAGACAAAACTTTTGATGGTGCCTCAACGCCAAATCGGAAGTATAGATCACGCTCCATGCGCAAAACAACATCTGACATCTATGGTAAACCAGATGAGCGCTGTGATCTCCGTGAGGGGAAGCAAACAGGCGAATACTCAGCTTCTCGGCCTTTATGCCAGCAAGAGAACAATCTGCCTACTCTCCAGATTACGCGAGAAGCCGAGGGCCGGCTGAGGACCTCTCCAGCTTTACGCCAGACTGAGCGAATTTTTAGGTTACGCCAGATACAGTCCCGCGACATGAAATAAGCTCAGATTACGGAAAGACACCCTTCCACGGGATTATCCGCCGCCCAGATGGCCAACCTGTTGTATACAGGTGGTATAGGGAAAACTGGGGTGCCCAGTCTCCGCGTACCCGCTGATGGGAATAGAAGATACAAGCCTTCGTCTTCCTCTTCGGCAAATCTTCCTGACCTGCGTACCCGTCTCGTCCAAAAAGACAAAGACAGGAGCCGTAAACAGGTTTTAGGACCCCTAACGATCAAACGGGGAGAGATCGTATGGGAAGATGCATCAACATCCAATGTCATCATGATGTATGAACAATACAAAGATGATGCCTTTATTGTCCCTCCTACCCACAGCGATCAGCATCCAATAATTTTCAAACACAAGCAGAACGGTCCGGTTGAACAGGAAGAATTCCGCGAGCCTGAGACTGGGAAAATATAAATCCACAGGTATATCCCACAAGCTTTGAAGATTATACAGAACATGGGTTATGATCTGAAATCAAAGCAAGGCCTCAACGATGGAAAGGGTAGACGAACACCGTTGCAGGATAATTCTCCCCATCAACAAGCTCGTTTCGGATTGGGATATGCTGCTAATCCCAAGACTTCAAAGTCTAAACCTATACGACCAGAGACAATTCCTGCTGAGTCGGTTTCTACAACCAGGGACCACAGCGTGTCTGGGGGTAACTCGCCTCGATGAAACAAAGCAGCGTCCAAGGCTAGGGGCAGAATGTCCACAGGATCCGAAGATAGCGCAACAACCGCTATCTTTCCGGAAGACCATGAAACTCAGATATCAAAAGCCCCACGACCAAAAGGAACTTTCTCCTTCAAAGAAGATGACATAATTGAAATCTTCAATATATTAAGGAAGGAACATAAGCTCCAGCTACCCGACATCAGATATCCTGAGAGAGCTGGCAACGTGGATCACCCAGATTATTGTCTCTTCCACCGATACACTCATCACCCCACAAAGGCATGCTATGTACTGAAAAGGAAAATTCAGGAGACGATCGATGCCAAGGTCATTACTTTGAATCTGTGAACAAGGGCACGGGCCGTACCAATTGGATTCCCATTCCTTTCTTTCATAAAGATTTGGTCCCATCAAAAATTGCCATGTCCATATTACCTCTGAGCAGATATGCGCCTCCTTCCCCGATGGAGTCACAATCACAAAGTTTGTCATGTTCATATTACCTCTGAATAAACTTTCGACCATCAATTATCATGTCCATATTACCTCTGATATCGATTGTCATCTACACTTAACATTCGTACTTAAATTCTAAAGTACGCCAGTAATGTTAAGTCCACAAAAACTGCCATGTCCATATTACCTCTGAGCAGATATGTGCCTCCCTCCCCGATGGAGTCACAATCACAAGTCACAATCACAAAGTTTGTTATGTTCATATTACCTCTGAATAAACTTTCGACCATCAATTATCATGTCCATATTACCTCTGATATCGATTGTCATCTACACTTAACATTCGTACTTAAATTCTAAAGTACGCCAGTAATGTTAAGTCCACAAAAACTGCCATGTCCATATTACCTCTGAGCAGATATGTGCCTCCCTCCCCGATGGAGTCACAATCATAAAGTTTGTCATGTTCATATTACCTCTGAATAAACTTTCGACCATCAATTATCATGTCCATATTACCTCTGATATCGATTGTCATCTACACTTAACATTCATACTTAAATTCTAAAGTACGCCAGTAATGTTAAGTCCACAAAAACTGCCATGTCCATATTACCTCTGAGCAGATATGTGCCTCACTCCCCGATGGAGTCACAATCACAAAGTTTGTCATGTTCATATTACCTCTGAATAAACTTTCGACCATCAATTATCATGTCCATATTACCTCTGATATCGATTGTCGTCTACACTTAACATTCGACTTAAATTCTAAAGTACGCCAGTAATATTAAGTCCACAAAAACTGCCATGTTCATATCACCTCTGAGCAAGTATATAATGCACGTCCCGTGACGAGGTAGGATCCATAGCACAAAATTCTTGGAAGCTATAAACTCCTACCATCCATATGTCTGGGAAGCAGCACCATCGTCCAACATCGTCACGACGTATGGACCCCATGAGGATTCTATCTTCGTTGTCCGGCCTAGCTGCAGCAGTCAGCGCCCCATATTCTTCGGTCGCATGCGCAGTCAACCGGCCAGCCTGGAAGACCCTTTCGATGACGATACTAGAAAAATGCAGATTCACCGATACAGCCCGCAAGCATTAAGGATCATGCAAAACATGGGCTATGACTTGAAGCAGAAGCCAGGCCTCAACTACGGAAGAGGCAGACGAACGCCGCCGCGCGGCAACCCCTGCTATCGTCAAACTCGCTTCGGGTTAGGGTATGCCACCTCCCTTACGACTTCCAAGTCGGATGAAGACATCTTTTTCTCCTCCCAGGACGGCCCGTCACCCCCCGACTCACCTGATGCTCTCGGACAAACGCTATCAGTAAATATGGTGGTGACAGATCCCTCAGAATAAGATGAACAGGATTCTGAGCCGTTTGAGAATGACTCTTGGGCTCAACAAATAGATACGCAGTGGAAATTTCGCTTCGAGCAAAGAGAACCTCCCACCAAAGACGAAGTTATCCAAATCGATGTTGGGGGTAAACTTTCGCCAAAACCAATATTTATCAGTGACAATCTTCCCCCAGCTGAAAGGGGAGAAATCATATAGCTGATAAAGGAATACATCGACTTCTTTGCATAGGATTATGGGGACATGCCGGGCCTTGACCCAAAGGTGGCTACTCATAAGCTCAATATATTGACCGATTCAAAGCCTATGAAGCAGCACCAACGCTGGTTCCGCCCGGACATGATGGACGCCATTGAAGCTGAAGTCAAGAAGCTGATAGCCTGTGGTTTCATCCGGGAAGAACAAAATCCCGACTGGGTCGCCAATGTTGTCCCAGTCATGAAGAAAAATAGGAAGGTACGTATCTGCATCGATTACCGAGATCTGAATGACGCCTGCCCCAAGGATGAATTCCCTCTTCCCATCACGGACATCATGATCGACAACACCTGCGGCTTTGAACGCATGTCTTTCATGGACGGGTTCTCAGGGTACAATCAGATCAAGATGCATCCTGAAGATGAGAAGCACACTGCCTTCCGTACCCCATTGGGAGTATATTGCTACACGGTCATGCCCTTCGGATTGAAGAACGCCGAGGCTACATACCAACGGGCTATGAGCAGCATATTCCATGAGCATTTATGCAAAACAGTAGAATGTTACGTGGACGACATAGCCGTCAAGAGCCGCCTCAAGGATGATCACATTCAAGACTTGAGGACGGTATTCGAGTTAATGAGCCAACATCAACTCAAGATGAACCCTACAAAGTCCTTTCTGGGTGTATCTAGTGGCAAATTCCTGGGATTTATCATCACCGCCAAAGGCATCCAGGTGGACCCTGACAAAGTCCAGGCCATCGTAGAAATGCGACCGCCCCGCAATCTGAGGGAACTCCGGGGATTTCAAGGCCGTCTGGCTTATATCCGGAGGTTCATATCCAACCTCTCGGGAAGATGTCAGCCCTTTTCGCATCTCATGAAGAAAGGTGTATCCTTCGTGTGGGACGAAACCTGTCAGCAAGCATTCGGGGATATCAAACGCTACCTCACCAGTCCGCCAGTTCTGGTGCCTCCCGTTATGGGAAAACCGTTCTTGCTATACGTCCGAGCAATGGATCATTCGCTAGGAGCTCTTCTTGCACAGAAGAATGATGTAGGGCATGAACAGGCTATCTACTACCTCAGCATGATGATGGTCGGAGCCGAACACCGGTACAACCCAGTGGAGAAAGAATGCTTGGCTCTGATGTTCGCTATCCAAATGACGCGGCACTACGTCACCGGCCAGACTATCCATATCATCTCCAGGATTAACCCTCTTCGAGTACTGATGAGCAAGCCGAGCGTTCTTAATTTTTGACTCGCAACTTGGGCGATACTGTTAACACCATATGACATGGTATACGTACCGCAGAAGTCCATCAAAGGCCAAGCGCTGGCCGACTTCCTAGCCGCTCATCCGATCCCGGAGACCTCCAAATTATACGAAGATATTCCCGACGAAGTTGCAGAATGTAATTCCGCAATGGAAGGTGACCCATGGCAACTGTTCTTCGACGGCGCCTCCAGAACCGGTCCTAAGGAAAACATCGTTTCGGGAGTAGGAGTCATCCTGGTCGCCCCTGATCAGCTCATCATCTACCGAGCATATTCTCTTAGCGAGTCCTGCTCCAACAATGTGGCGGAGTACAATGCTCTACTAATAGGGCTCCAAGTTGCTAAAGAGCTGGGGGTAGAGTCCCTGAAAGCTTTTGGTGATTCTCTACTTATCGTCAATCAAGTCAGAGGAATATATGAAGTTCGGAATCCAGACCTCATCCCCTATCACCAAGCGACGGTCGAGATAACCATGACATTCAAAGGATTCTTCCTAGAGCATGGTTTGGCGGAAGCTTTCAACAAAACCATTATCAAACTCCTGAAGAAATTTGTCTCTTCAAACAAAAGAGACTGGAACGAGAAGCTAGGCGAATGTTTCAGGATATATCGCACAACGGTACGAACACCGACAGGTTGTACCCCCTTTTCACTGGTCTACGGGAGCGAAGCAGTTCTTTCCATCGAAATCCAGATCCCGTCGCTCAGGATAGCCGTGACTAATGAGCTGACTCGAGAAAAGAATGACCTGTTAAGACTCCAAGAGCTGGAAGGATTAGACGAGAAACGCCTCCAAGCTCAACAGTGCATCGCGCTCTACCAAGCACGTATTTCCAAAGTCTTCAATTGTAAGGTAAAGGAAAGAGTGTTCAAAGTCGACGAGCTAGTCCTAGCCGTAAGAAGGCCGATGATTCTTACTCACAGAAGCAAAGGCAAATTCCAGCCCAAGTGGGAAGGCCCTTATGTGATCGAGACAACATTCTCGAATGGCGCTTACAGGTTAGCCCAGCCTAATGGAGACCTGTTAATGGCTCCTATCAACGGCAAATTCCTGAAAAGGTACTATGCTTAAACTCCCCTGCTCGGGTGGAATATAGCAAGGATCTCATATTCTGACAAAACTACTCCCAAAACAAAACTAGTTAGGTCATATCCTATCATGTCTGTACGACCTCTGAATAGATATGTCCTGCTAAAAAGTTTATCGAGAGTCTATCATGTCCATACTACCTCTGATATTACTCTCGCCTAAAAAACTGTCATTTACATTCCGAAATGACGGGTCCACAAAAGTCAGAAAAGAGTCGCCTTTATTTATTCCCAAAAGGGAGACAGAATTACATCTGGGCAAGCAAAAAGGAAAAGAATACATCATAATGATGGAGTAGCCAAATTGCGAATCAGCCGCTCCAGTGCAGCTATCCTCTCATTCCTAAGAACCAAGGCGTCGGCGCGAGCCTGCTCCAGCCGTGCCTCGGGAGTGTTCGTAAGGGTCAGATCAACCTTTGCCCGAAGACAGCCCGCTCGAGCAGCTTCTGTACGGTCCAAATCCTGTCGCGCTGCGTTCAGATGACCAGCTGCTACCTCTAGACCCGCCAACGATTGAGAAGCCCATACCTCAGCCTGAGCGAGTTTTTCCTTCAGCTTGGAGGCCCTCGCCGCATTTCCTTCATGCTCGGTGCGACACTGCGTCTCAACGGCAAGAGCCTCTTCCACGATAACTTTCCTCCTATCCATCTCCAGCTTATGCTTCTGGATGGAGTTGTCTAGGCTTTACAGCTTTGTAGCAAGCCGCACAGTCATGAGGTCGAACCGAGCCTGGACGTTAGCATCGAGGCTGCCCCGAGTCAGCTGCAAGTATTCGGTAATGGGTTGCTCTAACCCATTAACCACCGCCACCAGAGCGTCAGCTGCCCCAGGATCGCCGAGCTCCCTGATGACCATGATCGAAGCAAGAGAAGTCTTCTTTAGGCGCTCAAAATCTAGACTCTTCGCTAACACCATTGATATCATCGTTTTCAAACCGGTGTAGAAAAGGCTGGTATGTTGCTCGGTCAACGCAACTAGATCCGACTAGACGCCGGGATTGGCCGCAATATCAGCAAGTCCCTCTCCCAGGACAATTGCAGACGAGGTGGCCACAGCCGTCGCATCGGCGCATGGCGCGACCGAAGAAGGTGCGGCAACGGCAGTCGAAGTCCTCGCCACACTCACAAGAGACAGGGTCACGACGATGGGTTCATCCTCATCTTGAGGTGATAAAACGACTCCGGGCGTACTGGCCCCCGAAGCCACTTCCTCATCAAAGTCGAGCGCCTCCGTATCATCGTCAGGAGCCCGAGCGGAGCCAGAATGTGCTTCAACGCTATACTCCCCGTGGGCGCTATCCCCTGAAAAGAGGACAAGAAAGCTAATATCAGCATGATGATAATCCTTCTAAAATGCGACATGAAGACAACATTTACCCGGAGCCAACGGCATATACGACGCATCTGCACCCGAGGTAGCTAAACCACGCCTTAATGACGCAATGCGAATCGTCATGCCTGGAGAAGGAGGTGGGCCGACTGAAATCACCGAGAGTTATGCCAAGCCCTCACCAAGATGCGGTCGAGGTTCATTAGCTGGAATCTCGCCAGGCACGCTCGCTGACACAACAGGAGTTTTACCCGTTGCTGACCTCGGGAAAGATTCTCCCATCTGTCTCGGCCACACAGGCAAACTCTCTCCTCTACCTGGAGCAGCAGCCACGACAGCGACCTCTAGCGAGGATTCTCCGACGCCGCCGGCCGGAATTGTAGAAGGTCCCTCTCTAAAAGGCGAGGAACCTCAAGCCAAAGAATCATCCCTGATATAGGAAGAGGCAGGCTCACTCCCGGGAGCCTCAACACCAAGAATGCGGAGAGGACGGGCGACCGTCTCCTTCCTCCTTTTACGAAGAGAAACTTCCTTCGGAGCAGAAGCCCGTCGCTTTCCAGAAGAGACTACCAAAGCCCCCGTAGGCGGAGGCACTTCACACCTCGGCACCGACACCAGAGGCTCATCCGGAGTACCAGACTCCTCACCCTCATCCGAAGAAACCGAGGGGATGTCAACTCTTCCCCCAGGCTTGGTAGAAGGCACCATGAAGCTTCCACGCGTGTCAAAATCATGATGGAAGGTGTTAATCGCCACGTAGAACTGGGCGTAAGAATGGAGAATGCGGAGCTCCGTGGAGGCTGTAACGACCGGCACGATAAAGCTTGCCCCCGTACAGCCCGTGATGAAATATCACCACCCTCTAGCTCCATCAATGAGTCCGCCCCTGGACCTGAAGCTGGTGACGGCATTGCCTACATGCAACTGATCGTACCCAAACTGCCTGGCGAACCGACTAGGCAAGTAGGGCTCGAAGAAGCAGTGATCTTTGCTCCTGTACAGCAGATGGGAGGGCCTAATATAGACCAACCAGTTAAAAGCTTTCGGGGAAAGGTCGGTCTTCTCTCCACCTGAATCCTCAAGCCGCACCCCTGATTGATTACGATGTACGGAGGGGACAATACAGAGGATCTTCCAGCCCTGGCTGAGGTTCAACACCAACCGACAGTCTAAGGCTGTGTTCATATTCCAGGAGGAATCCTTATAATTCAACAAGAATATACCCCCCGAACTGCTACCGGAGCCAGGAGACATCACCCAGGGATTGTGGAGGATTAACCATCCCATCAAGTATAGATATGGTAATTCTACCTTGGGAAAACTCTCACGCCGAGCTTCATCGGCGAGCAACCCATCAGTTATGGCTCTCAGGCCAACCTGTATACGGCACACCATGGCGGAAAGCAAGCCCAGTCTTGCCCCAAACACCAGGCGCACTGCCGGCCACAGTATGTTCCGGTGAATACGGTCCGCGGACGCTGTGCCGGGCACTACTACTCGACGCAGCCATGTGGAAAGGAAACCAGCCAACTGGGCTTCCTTAGACAGAGGCCTGCGACAACGCCTCAAGTAACTACAAGCCTTAGTGCCTTCGGGGTACTTTCCTACCCCCTCGACGAGAATCTGATCCGGAGCTGCGGCCTCCTCCATAAGACCCTCGACGACCTGGACGCTAAGCACGCCCAAACAATTCACGGGCTCATTTTTGCCCCCCGAGGCTTTCTCCGACTTGGCAGCCCTAGCTCGGTAAAAGAAGAGGTAGGACATCCACTTGGTGGTGTGAGCCAAATCAGAAGGCTCGTTATAAAAAGCGGTGCACGCGAAGTATTGACACATCAGCTCCTGATATACTTCCGCCACCCGAGGGTCCAAATCCCCCAACTCCCGATTGGTGGGAACGTACTCTTCATAGGGGGTATCCCCCATCGGCAGTCTCGAGACAACTGCCATCTCATGGAGCGCCAATCCCAACTCCCCCAGTGGAGTGGCAAAGGTCCCAGTAAGCGGAATGTACCGCTCCATCAGCGCCAGGAACAAGTTAGGGTTCGGAGACAACCCGACGCTCGTCGCACTCACAGCGGCATATAGTCCAATAACCTCCAGCTCTCTCCGAAATTGCTTCAAGGCCCAGTCAACCAGGCATGTCCATCGGGAGTTTGTTGGGGCAATCCACCCATTACACCGAGGATTCTCCTTGGGATATACCCCGCCTCGTCCCATGAAGTCGTTGCAGAAGGTCGGCAATTGGACCGGCTGGATCACCGAGCTGTCTTCACTCGGGACACTATCCGGGCACAGTCCCCGGAACAATGTCACAAAGCCGGAAGGGCGACTGACAAATGACCCCCGGTCAGCTCCTTTGAGATGAAAGATCGTCCCCGGCTTACCGTGAAGATCAGGAGTCAGCATCCACGATATCTTCCTAGGATGCTCGCATGGAAGAAGGCCGAGATGGGATAATCCCTCGGCATCGTTGGCAAATACAAAACCAAATTCCCGACAGGAAAAACCCAGGGCTCCCTCTTGGGCCTAATCTGGGACTGTTTGTCAATCATGTCCCCAAAAAGGAAAGCCGGTTTTATGTACTGCTCCCCGTCTACGTAGGTCAGGGGCTCGCCATTAATCATGCTCAGCAGCGTCCGCTCGCCCTGAACCGATATCAGAAACCCCCTTCCCTCAGGATACTGGGGTCCGGAGATGGGAAATGCCACGTGGGACAGATCCTCCAGGTAGTTTGAGTGCAGCATCCCAGCAGCGAAGCCCATCACCTCGGCCAGTGGAGACTCACCCAAATCAACTGCAAAAGTGCAAGGAAAAGATGTCACTACAAGTCTTGTATGAACATGCAGACCGAAGAAACGACAGTCTGTGCTCTACGCAGGATTATGCAAATCTGGCTATTTTACGTCGGCAGTCCTCCCGACAAGCGTAAAACTCAAATTTTACGATATACACCAATTTTCGATAGCCAGAGCTTTTACGCTCAGAGCTACAAAAATATGGAGTCTTTACGCTGGCACATTAGAAATATGGGCGTAAAAGATGAAAATGCCTCCGTGCATCAACTTCCTCCAAAGAGGCTATCAGCACAGAAGATGAACTAGCACGGTCACGTTCAACGTGTGCGAAGGATTTTTCGTCGTTTTTTGTCACTCCAAAGGCTCTACCTCTAAGGCCGGGTGCGCTACTCGTCGGCGGGATACTTTGCTCGGAAGGAAGTTCGCCTTGCCCGACCAGAGACTCCCTCGCTGGGACAGAAGAATGAGAGGAAGAACCTATGCTCTTTCCCTTAGCGGAGGGGGTTTGTTTCGGCGCCATTTCTGAAGACTCGGAGTGCTCGGAGAAGGAACGAAGAAAAATTCGGAACAGTCGAAAGCTCTCTTTCGCAGAAGACAGATAAAAAGTTTTTCTCTCAAAAAACTTGGGGTATATATAGTCCGGGTCGACTCCTCGAATCCTCGGACGAACTCCTCGAGACCCTAACCAAATCTCGCAAATTAAATGAGGCATTATGATTGGATGCTACGTCAGCCCACTACCCTTGGAAGACGGACAGTCAGCGAATTCGAAAGGTTTTTCGTGCAAAACGGTTCAGCAGGTCCTACGCTAAAGGAGCTTTCTACGCTCGACAGCTACGGATCTACAGTTTTTACGCTCGCAAGCTACAAGTCTATGATTTTACGTCCGGATGCCTTTGTGCTCGATAGCTTTTATGCTCGAGAGGCCACAAACCTACGACTTTACGCTCAGCAGATACCAAATCGACGATCTCACGCTCAGTGGCGCTCAGTTTACGCTCAGAGGCAACAGATCCGCAAACTTCACGCTTGAAGAAATTTTCTTTTCAGGAGCTACAAATCAAACAGTTCTACGCTAAAGGAGCTTTCTACGCTCGATGGCTACAAATCTACAGCTTTACGTTCGACAGCTATAAGTCTTTGGTTTTTGCCCGGATGCCTTTGTGCTCGGTAGATTTTATGCTCGAGAGACAACAAACCTACGACTTTACGCACAGGAACCACAAGTCTACGATTTCACACTCGATGGTGTTCTACGCTCACAGGCTACAGATCTCCAGTCCTACGCTAAAGGAGCTTTCTACGCTCGACGGTTATAAATCTACAGCTTTACGTTCGACAGCTATAAGTCTATGGTTTTATGCCCGGATGCCTTTGTGCTCGGTAGCTTTTATGCTAGAGAGGCAACAAACCTACGACTTTACGCACAGGAACCACAAGTCTACGATTCCGCGCTCGATGGTATTTTTTTCCCCGAGGTTACAGACTGATAATTTTGTGTTCCACGACTTTCCGCATATTCGAAATAGTCCCCAAGGCGGTCGATTGCAAAGAGTTCACACAGAAGATACTCGTTCTTGACCCAAAGCATCCCAAGTACCCGAAGCATACAAGAGTTCAAACATTGAGAAATTACTCTTCTCGGGTCGATTGGAGGTTCATCCAGACTCCAGTCTGAACGTCTCGTCTACCAAGATGGCAAACTCAGTTTTGACAGCCATTCCTCGACCCTGTCCCAAGGGATTTTTGAGAAGTCACTCTTGAAGACGAAGTCTGAACAAAAAATTCTATTCATCAGAAGTTCAGAGCACTATGCGGTTCCTCAGTCCTAGCAACAGGACAGTTCTAAAATATTCAAAATGCTCTACAGCGTTCTATGGACTATTCACTATGCATAAAGGACAGGACCTAGCACTCTTTCTACAGAGTCGGCGTAAAGATTCAAACGTGTTGAAGCTACACATATTCAGACTTCACAGCAACGTATGGCAAAATGATCATATGAAGAAGCAAGACGATTTTATTAAAGATCAAAATCATGATTACATATGAGAAAAATCCAATCTACAAGGATTTTCTTTTCATTTTTCATGATTACATCTTGAGGGAAACTCCGTCGACAAGAGGGTTTCCCGTCATCGTCCGAAGACCACACCGAGAAGCCGCTCTGACAGGGTCTCGCACTAGTGATGGTCTTCCTCTTCTTCCAAGAAGATGATCGGTGGCAGGAGGATACAAAAATGGGCAGATAACCCATCCTCCAAAAGAAGGAAAGCAGGGCAAATCTGCTCTCTTACAGACCACCGCCACTCGAGCCGGTCTGTCTGCCTCTCGTCATCGGAGGCAACAGGAGAAGACACCGCTTGCAAGCAGTGTGGTCAAATATGACCCTTCCTCTCTCCTGGGGCAACGCCATACAAAGTTGCTGATTATCCCGAGCAAGGGAGGCTAAGATATCCTTCCATGATCCATCGTTGCAGTGGACATTTGCTCGAAGACGCTGTCTTTTTTGGCTCCCTACATGCTGGAAGAACATGATCTCCTTCTTCCTCAGGTCGACCCGACGAACTCCGGCGATCATCTCTGCATGGTGATGGGAATATGGTGAGAACAGGTTCACCCCCCCAGCCTTTTTATAGGCAAAAGAGATCACAGCGGTCCCTAATAAATCCGCCATAAAATCTGCATCGACCGTTTCAGCGCTCCATTCAGAAACGTTTCGAGTTACGAGGGGTCGTTCATGCTTTATTCAAAGCATTTCAAATTTCGAGGAATTTAAAAGCTTTGAAGGGGGTCTTATAGAAGCATGAAAAATACGCTGGGAAGAGCTACGCAGCCTCTTGATGCAGAGCAGCGTAAACGGAGGCCTTCAGAGCCATCAAGCGTGTAACAGAGATTTCTCCGCTAAAACATGGCATGAAGTATAAGCTCAAAGGACCATCCGCGTAAGTGCAGTACGTCCAGGCCGCTCCAACGTAAAATAGAGTTCTTTATCGCCTCCATGGCGTAAAACTCAACCGCTCTCAAAGCAGCGTTAATGCGTACGAGGAACGCTTCGTCTTCCCCGAAATGAACCTGTCAAGTCACGCAGTGAATCTGACCTCTGACTCCTGACAAAAAAGTGCTGCACGGCTACCCAGACGACGGCTAAAAACGATGGCAGACCCCTGGGGACGCGCCCCACAGTATAATGGCGGATCTCGGCATTTAATGCAGAGGATTTGGTTAAAGCATCACCAAACCATCATTTACTGGAGTCCCCTCAGCATAAACTGCTCTTTCGCGTACAAGGGAATACGTCGCCCTGTTTTACACAGGCAAACATGAGCTATTTTACGCTCCGCAGCAGGCAAACCGCCTGCCACGTCAAAAGCTGCACCTCGTACGGGACTCAAGGCACGTCTCCACGTCTAATTGTACAGAGCGGTGACAGTTTCTCTCAAGGTACGTCTCTGCGATGGGTGCACAGAAGGGCTGCAGACCTTCAAAACACACCTCCGCATTTAATGCATAAGATGGTGGCAAATCTCTGCAAGAGATTCGATTATATCTCCAAAAGTCGTAACTTCGGCTAAGACGTCCACATCAGCACGGTACGCGGCGGCTTCTACGCCCCTTCAGGATCTGTGCTCACGCGGCTCCTACGCCCATTCCAGCACGGTACGCGGCAGCTTCTACGCCCCTTCAGGATCTGTGCTCACGCGGCTCCTACGCCCATTCTAGCACAGTACGCAGCGGCTTCTACGCCCATTCAGGATCTGTGCTCACTCAGTCTCTACGACCACTCGGCTTCTATGCTTGTTCGGCTTCTATGCCTGCTCGGCTTCTATGCCTACTCGGCTTCTATGCCTTTTCGGCTTCTATGCCTATTCGGCTTCTATGCCTACTTGGCTTCTATGCCATGGTGACAGACATTTGGCTTCTATGCCAACCTCTGCTACACAATGGATACCTACCTACGTGGCTTTTACGCCGTGATCTTAGTAGCAATTGTACACGTCGTGTCCCCTTAGTTGGACCCGCGTCACACGCTCATTCAAAAGATCATCTATACGTAGGCATTGTTTACTTTAACCGTTGTGTAAAAGGGTGCTGTACTTTCCACTCCTCGATTGTTATACCGATGGAGTGGTCACTGTCATCAAAACTCTATAAATAGAGACCCCTATTAATGGAGAACAAGGTCGACAATTTGGAAGATCGAACCAGGTCAGAGAATTGATAGAGAGAGAGAGAGAGCACCCGGAGCTCAGGCAAAGAGTAGGGATCGACGACTTTAGCATCGTGCATCCACCCTTTTCTGCAATCTTCGAAGCTACTTCCTGTCTCCTACGACACTTCTTCAACATCGTGTGGTCTAAGGGCTAAAGTGATCGACCGCAGATCAGACACCTATAGCAATATCTACCCAGATTAAATAAATTGTACTCCCATATCCTCGTATAGGATTACATTGTACAAGTTTATTTGTAAACAAAAGAAGGCGGATTCCGTGTAAACCCCCATATCGAATACATTCCTATTCTTTTCGTTTAAATAACCACAAACAATAGTGACAGTAGTTTGGGGCATCCACCTTGTCTGCCTCTTCAGGGAGTCTAATATTGGATAGTTGGAGTTTGTTTTCCTTCATCAGCACCTTGAAGATTCCGATGATATCATCATCCTCAAAGGAGTAGGTCTTATTTGGCTTTTTTTTGCTTCTGCCATCTTCTGAGCAGGGGAAGATGAGCTTTTAACCATATTAACGGTAAGGATCGATAACCCTTTGCCATCATGGCCATTATTATTTTTGTTGTTGAAATGATGCTTTCCCCTATCATCAGTGACAAAAATTTATATTCCCAGCAGCCGAACATCCTTTACATTATTTTCAGTAGCATGGACGCTTATAATAAATGTCGTTCAGTCCTCGAACTAACCGGAGCCCATCCAGAATCTCACTGCTGGTAAGAGATTCTTCTTGCACGTATCCATTAGTGTGGACTCAAGGATACCAGAGGGCAGTTTTAGTGCTGCTTGCCGGTATTGCTCTATATAATCTTATGCAAACTTCTTCTGACCTTGAGTGATGTCCATAAGGGAAGACATGGTCATATCAATTCCTCCTTCATAGAACCAGGAGAGGAAGAGGGGTCGAAGATCTTCGGGGGATGAAATATAATTATCCAGGAGGCTACAAAACCATTTGAAAGCTACCCTGGCCAATGCTCCGACAAAAATCTTGGTGAGAAGGGCATCGTCCCTTGGTGGATGTCCCGTCAGTGAATAGAAGTAATTCATGTATTGACAAGCAAATAACTTCCATCAAATGGGATCATGGAATGTGGCTTGTACTTGGGCGGGTATACCACATTTTTCTACTCGGAAGAAAAATATTGTCGTATCCCAAGCTTCTTCAGGGCATCTTGGTTGCTCATTGAGTCAAAACAAGCTCGTAATTCCCAGACTTCCCTAATTGCCTCTTGAGCATCATCGGACGGTGAAGGAGAAGACGACCGTGGAAATATATGGTTGCCACCTGTGGGAGGAGATGGAGCGATTATGTTCGACTCCCTGTTAGGTCCTAGATCCGGGCTCGCTTGCCCTAAGTTCCTTTCTAGTTTTGGGATGATGCTTGCCTTGAGCTCTAGCATCATCTAGGTCAAGGTCTGTATCGAGGCACTTATGGTTTGCATCATGGCCTCGAGTGCCTCAAGGCTTTGTTGATCACGGGTGCCCTCGTTGTTTTTCCCTGCCATGTAGGCTGTCATGATATGGGGAGAGACAAATGGAACGGTGGACCTTTCGCTTTCTTCCACCGATTCTTTAGTTACTCTGTCCTCAGGGAGAGCCAGTAATGTTGCATCTTTTTCAGACTCAGAGGGAAGGCTATCCCTAGCATTGGAAGGTGCTTCACCTTGAGGGAGATGACCACACCCAGGAATATCAATGTATGTTCCCTAAGAGTCACTGTCTTCTTAGAACGATGGGTTATTGTAGAGCTCCAGAGGACCACTAACCATCTCTTGTAGAGTGGTCTTGTGTCTCGGGGAGGTACCACCCCCAGTTGATGACAGCCTTTTCCTCAGGCGGGTACCCAAGAACACCCCTTCTGTGGGTATGTCTGCTCGTCCTCCTTGGGCTCGTCTTTTCGACACGCTGGCTGAGAGTTGAGGGTTGGAGGTGTTAGAATTTTGGCCTCCCTTTGTGTAGGGAGATCTCTAGGTAGAACAATATGAGACGAAGGGAAAATCCTCCTCCTCTGGTGTTTGCATCTGCTTTTCGAGATGCTGTCACACAGGTGCTCTAGGTTACAGTCGCTGGAATACCGACTGCCTGGTTGCAGGCACTTCTACTTTGGTACAACAATAGTTGATGACGACGCTGGCACAATGGTGTCCTGGAAGGGATATCTTACCAACTATGGTTGCTCTCCTCACTTTACGCTTAAGATTATTTATGTCGCACAAGTCGAATAAGGGAGGTTTCACCTCTGCACCCTTTTTTTTCCTGTACGGGCAAACCGAGTGCATGGGTATGCAGGTGGGGTTTTTGCTTCCAGACTTAGGGCTCATATAAGAACTACCCCAAAGTCGTTAGTAGAAGACTTTTGAGAATGGCCCATTTCATACGCCCCAGTGAGATAGGTGCATGGGTCGATCATGTACAAATTTTTGTTAGGAGCGAACATCACAGTTAATGATGCATGCTGGAAGTTAATGGTTTGAGCAGTTGCTTAAGCTTGATGAGCTCGCATTACTCTAGAATTTTTTAACCTTTTGGGCACTAGCGTATAGTACGATGAGTCCAAATTTTATCCATCTTCAGTCTGGCCCATAGATTATGAGCTATACGAGATTCTGTCAAAGACATAGCTTTTGTTGGCGCATGCGGCGGCCTTCCTGCATCCGGAGTTGTACGCTACTTGCTTCTTCTTCTACGCCCCTCGCTGTGAGCGCATAGATGGTGCAATGACCCCTAAGTTTCTGGCATTGTTGTGTTTTGCTTTGCCAGAACTTAGGTGATGGGCACCGTTCTCCTTGAAAGTGGATGCCGCATGAATATGGGCAGCCTGTGTGGACGCATGAACTACATCTTGAGTATCAGGCATAGGAAGCGCATGCACAACAGTTGGGTGAGGCAAGGTGGCCTTGGCAACCCGAGCCCTACAGACCTTCTTAGGCTTTGCTAGCTTTTGTGAAGGGATTGCGATGCCCTCGGAAAAGCATCTCTTCAAAAGCTTGCTGGCCGAAGCGAACGACCAGCATCTTCTGGGTTGAACCCAGCTTTGCCAAATCTGTCTGGCAAAAATGCTGCAGGCATGAAGCGTGGTAGGCCTGCGCGGGTCTTCATCTCCGGCGCCCTCAGGATCTATCTATCCCTCGGATGCCTTTCGATAGTCAAGTTAATACCATATCCAGGATTTCTTCCAATTTGCCAAAGGATGAGCCCATGTTAAAGTTTCAATCAATTTCGGTCGTCCAAAGGACGGTCGAGAACGGGGATTCGAGTTCAGCCGGTTCAGACTCATTGAAAGTATTTCACTAAGGCCTTCTGTAAACCCCCTCACCAAAAATAGGTATTTTGTGTGTATTTTAAATTATTATATTTATTATAGATGTTGAATTTTTTAGAGTATTCTCTTAGTTAATTAGAAAATAATTCTTTAGTATATTTACTTATATAAATATTTATTTAGAATTATTTTTAGGCTATTTTAGATTATTGGGATTTTTCTATAATTTTTAGTTAATTAAAAACTAGTAACACTAATTTTCTAGGAATTTGAAAATTTTATTTTATGTTCAAACTTAATTAAAAATATCCCAAAATTTTATTTTAGGTTCTAAATAGTCAAATATATTTTCTAGAATTTTCTGAAAATTTTCTAAATATTTTAGTATTTATTGGGAGTTATTAGGCTAATAACTAATTTTTAGGACTTATAAAATTTATTTTGCAATCCCAAGAATATAGAATGGACCCATGTTATTTTTTAGGGTTTATAATATTATTATATATTTTCTAGAATTATTTTAGAATTTTTGGAATAATTTTAGTATTTATTTTTAGTTATATGGGTAAAACTAATGTTTAGAGCTTCTCCTAATTATAGTAGGAAATCTATGAATATAAAATTATCCCAAATATTTTTCTAGAGTTTTTAAATTCAATATATATTTTTTTGTAATTTTTCCAGATTTTTATGTTTATTTTTAATATTTATTTTGAGTTATTTAGATTTAAAATGACTAAAATAATATTTTGATAAAGGCAAATCAAAAATAAATAATATAACAAAAATCATCCAATCAGGTTCTGACACGTGTCATTCTATAAATATTCTTTCAGCCGCAGGTACATCCCTATATATATATATTATTATAACCCTAATTATCCCATTATTTTAGAGAGAGAGATTTTGGAGAATTGCCATCTAGGGTTCCTTCATTTTCCACAAGCCATTGCGCATAGCTCCGGACTCCAAACGAGGCCTAGTTTCTTGCGTTAGAAAGATATTAAGGTTAGATTTCTGATTATATAAAGTTTTTTATGAAATTATGAGTATTAAATTCTAGAAAATTCGTAGAGCACAGCATGTCCGAAAATAGACGTGTTTCAATGTTTTCGCGATTTCGGGAGAACCAGGAATCAGAATCATGAACCGTTTAAATTTTCGGAAAGTTAATGTCTAGATAATTGACATATGTTTTTCCAGAATTTAATTCGAAGCATTTATATACTGTTAATTCTGTAGAACTTCTAGATTAGAATTTAACCATCGGTGCACAATACAAAATTTGTATGTGCCATAATTTCCAAACAAATTTGAATTCGTATGAGCCATAAATTCTAGCATATTTTTAACGTTGAAATCTACAGGAAATTGTGCATGAAAGTTGAG
This sequence comes from Iris macrosiphon, assembly GCA_036927795.1. Classification (NCBI taxonomy): domain Eukaryota; kingdom Viridiplantae; phylum Streptophyta; class Magnoliopsida; order Asparagales; family Iridaceae; genus Iris; species Iris macrosiphon. Next base: position 25,712,076 of record JAYESA010000018.1, on the reverse strand, counting down.
TTTGTGTCAGTTGACTTTTCGGTCAACAGATAGCCTCGATTTGCGTGCCATGAGTCTCGAGTTCATAAAATTCAGTTCTTTGGACAAAATTTAGGAATTAACATAAAAATCAGAATAATAAGATTAAAATAGAATTTTAGAGTAATTATTCCAGAATTAAATAAATTAAAATAAATTATCTTTTGACCTGATAAATTTGTAATACATAGGCTATTTGGACTGTGACTTGGACTCTGATTCATACCAGCAACAGGACCCCAAGCGAGTACATTCTCTGACAGTATTCCAGTAGGACGTAGTATTTAGCCGCCATGGTTAGTTTACATCAGACCCTGAGTCGAAGAACCCAACGCGCGTTCGTACATTTACATGTACGCAAATATTATTCAGTTTGGTATATATATTTATGTACGTAATTACTATATGTATTCCAATAATTATGTAAATAAAATTGCTAGATATATTATTATATAAATATGAATATATATGTAAGTTAATACAAATTGATAATTATGACTAAATATTCAGACTGTACGACCCAAGGACACCGTGGACTATCCCATACTTACCTTGACCATGTTGACTCTAAGAACTTGTGAATTTGTCTGCCTTGTGTACATTAACGTACTGGCATAGACGCTTGTCAGTTGACTGACTGATTTTGTACAGTACTTGAAGACGCAACACCCGCATAATTCAACGCGTAATTGACCGTGTTAGATGACTAGTGTTACCCCTAGTATACCCCCTGAGTCCAGTATAAATATGGTTGTGTATGTGCTAGTGTAATGACTAATGATTTATTTGCATTATATTATATGTACATAGGATGTTGGATTTATTCTACGCGACTTTTGGAGCAGGTTTTTGGTATATTACAGCTTCCTTGCCAGGCAAGTATACCTTGCCATTGTACTGTTATTCATATTCTATATGTTGCATGCATCTTTATTTTCTGTCTTTAGTTCATATATTTAAACTGTTATATAAAATACGCACGATGGTGTCGTCGCGGTATGTTTTTATTTATGTATTTGTATTGACCTTGTTTATGAGACTACCCCATTATCATGTAGCATCTTTAGGTTCATCGGCCGTGACACAGTTGTTACACGAGTTGTGAGTCTCATATAAATCACGGACTGGCGTGCAGGGTTGGCCTCCTGTACGTGTGAGTCGTACGTTAGGAATAACTGCTGTTAGAAACTTTGCATGCTAGTAGACTTAGCAGTTATTAGAGGTCTAGGGACATAGCCTATTGTAGTACGGTGGTCCCATCCTTGTCCTTGTTTGGTTGCAGGATTGGGCTGGGGTACTAAGAATAGGCTATGAACCAAATCGTGTCATGGATGTGACATGCTTAGAGCATGGGGTGGGGAGAACAACAAGTACCGCATTTGAGCTCCTTTATACTTTTCCTTCTGTAACCCGAAAGCTCCGCTGGAGATACGGACGGTGATGACCCCTTTACTACTTGGCGGGCCTCTGCCGTTCAAAAGACGATATGCCTTTGAGGCCCCTGGTTCTCCGAGAGAGTCATGCCAATCCCAGATCTCAGCCAGATAGCTCATTTGTTAGAAAGTTGTTCTTAAACTGCATTCACATAGATGGTTAGGCGACCCATTGGATATTTATTTTAGTACTTTATTGGCATGTGTTTAAGTATCTTGTTATGTCCCTTTGAGGACCTGGTCCACTGCCAGGTGTATCTGTTCTGGAGTATTTGCAGGAGCGCATATTTGGATGGTTGTATATGCTTCGTGGATGTCTTCTTTTCGAGCCGTGATCGATAGGTGGTATACTTATATTGGGTTTGATTGTGTTGTACTTATTTTGTATTTGCTCTTATATTCGAGTTGGTAGTGGATTTGTTTCCATCCAACTATCATCCTTAGATACTTCTTATTGAGATCTAGTTTCATAGATGCTGGTTATTTATTTATATTGATTTTCGTGGATGAGATTTAGATTATACCCTGTGATTTGTGACATATGTTATACCACTTGTGGATTGATATTCATAATACAGCGTACGTGTGAATTTGGTTTTCATATATTGGAGTTGCCATATCCATGCGGCTGACATGCTTACGTGTTCCTAGTCCTAAGTATTTTGGGACTGGGGCGTGACACCTTCAAAGAAAATAGTTTGCATTCTGAATTCTGATCCAAAAGGACTTTCAGACTTCATCACGATCTTTTCATCAATAGAAAAAGAAGTCCCAGCAGAGTCGCCATTTTTGTTCCGTAACAAAAATAAGTTGTGCTAACTTGTTTTTTGTGTATTACAATGAAAGAAGTACAAAGAGTCATTAAACAAGAAATCTAATTACAATTAAAATTATGTGGATTGTGACGATGGATATCGAGTACTACAGCTGACTCTGTTACTATATTGACGGTCTAATGATGAAGTAACTTGTTGGATCTACTACTCACTAGCATAAAAGACGACAACTGGGCTCCTGAGTGCTTTCTCTATGTCTCACTGTATATATTTGCCTCTGTGTGTGGGGGGGGATGCATCCCTGCTATTTATAGCCATCTACACTATATGGCTTATGCGAGCGCATATGCTATGCACTCATATCTTGTGGCTGTATGGCCATCCTTAATAGAATACAGCGGCAACCGAGAGTGCATGTCACAAACAGGCTACCACGTGGCATTAGTTAAGATATGCTATTGAGGAGATCACGGCATGTAAACTGGGTTGTTAACACCCATTATGTGCATGACTTGGTTAACTTGACACGTAGCTAGCACTTGTTGTCGAGGATCTTTTCAGTTGGAACAGGAAGATTCGGGTCACCTGGAGCCGCATGAGGACTGAACTGCATAGGGGTTGGGCCTTATAGGGACTGAATAGCGTAGGGGCTTGGCCGCATGCGAACTTTTGGTGTGTACACATGGCACTATACTCCTGACAAGAGTATTATTATGCTAACGTAATTTTCTATCGTTCAGTGTGCCAACTTTTCTCACGTCTTTCAAAGCAATTTTAGGGCCATTTAATGCTTTGTCTGTACTTTATACATGGCAATTAATGCCCTGTCAGAGCTTTATGCGACTGACATTTCCAGGATAGTGATTACTGTCTAGACTGCATAAATGCCTCATGTGGACTTGGTTCCTTTGGGTTTGGGGGTTTTTACTAGCGCTGCGTAGCTGATTTTGAGTCTCTGCGGTTTGGACTTTACTGAGTCAGGCTTTTTGAGCGTATAGCTTTCGAGCTCATAGGCTTGGATTTTTCATGCTTCTATAGGTTCAAGTGTATTATATGAGCTATCATAGTCGACAACGCTGTCACGCCCCATTTGTTTCCATCCAACTATCATCCTAGATACTTCTTATTGAGATCTAGTTTTATCGATACTGTTTATTTATTTCTATATGATTTTGGTGGATGAGATTTAGATTTTACCCTGTGACTTGTATTACAGTTATACCACTTGTGGATTTGATATTCATATTACAGCGTACGTGTGGATTTGGTTTCCATATATTGGAGTTGCCATATCCATGCGGCTGGCATGCTTACGTGTCCTAGTCCTACGTATTTTTGGGACTGGAACATGACATGTTTTTGTGGTGGCCCATGCAGGTCGAAAGTATATTGTCTCGGTTACGTTACTATACCAAGCAAGCCTGCACCTAGGAATAGAGTATAGGATCTCATCCATATTTGACTATGACTCATCCTTCCTTCCAATCTGTTCTATTTGAATAGCCGCATCCTGCTCGATTTATGTACTTCCCTAATGGTTCTTTAAGTATAGCCTTCTCCTATAATATAGAAGTTCCTGTTGTTAGATGATAATTAGAGTAGCACACCTATTAAGAATACAACGAGAATATAGACACACCACTAAGTTTAGAATATCTAGTGAACCCTAGAATTCATTATCTTTAGATTGGTATACCATTACCCCTTGATGTATTAAGAAGACTTGAGAGTAGTATAGACACTACTAGAGTTAGTTAAAAGTTTTACCATAATGTTTGACACCTAGTATCACATAGTCTTTTGACCTATTAATGGAGTGTGATTGAACAACATTAATTGCCTTCTAGCAAAAGACGATAATGTTTATTCAGACGATAGAATTTAGAGGTCCTTGCCCCTATTTGGTCGACTAGCGACTTAGACAAGGAGGTTGTATGATAACTGTAGGGATTGTAGAGTTTTTTATTATTGTTGTTTAGTTGTTTTTATTTTTGTGAACTTGAATTAAATTGTACCTCCTTTCATCATCATCTAGCGTACTTATATTTGTTGTACTATATTGACTTATGCTGCTATTATAGCCTAGTTTTTGCAAGCTTATTCTTTATCGAGCTTGTTCATGACATATGTATTATTGGGGAGGCCCACAATAATATAATTTAGAATCAGTGTATTACGGTCTGATCAACCATAGTGCGCTTGATTCGCCCTTCGCAATAATACTTTACGTGGATTGAGATATATAGTTGAGTAGTAGACACCTGTACTTGCCCTCTAGATATGTATAAGCATATTGTATCCGTTACATAACTGTACCGATGCGAGCATGTGGATAAGCATTACCAAAATAGGACTTCAATCCACAACTGCTTTGACAATTCCTATTTGAATTCTTTAAACGCCTTGATCCCGATACTTCTATTCTATTACCTCGCCCTTGAACTCTTTATTATTGATCTCCGTCTTCCCTTATTTCGGAAAGACGAAACCTCGTGCTTGGTATAAGTTTAATACACAGAGAGTACTAGATATACCCCGTAGGCCGATCACATACTTGAGGATTATTCTTTTGTAATTAAGGACATATCATATATGATATAATCGGCGTTGAAGTTTTAAGGATTGAATGACATGAGTAAATAAATTAAGGAATATTTTTCTTAAAGTATATAGCCTTCTGTGATAGATGGATAAATTCTAAGTTGGGTAGCAGTGCATTGTCAACTTGAGAGAAATTTCTTTTAGATTGTGATCAAGTAAGATTAGATTGGGAGATTCAAGTCATTTTAATTTTGAGAAATTTTAAAAGAAGGATTAAGATAATGAGGATTTAACGAATTTTAAAATCTTGATATTGCGGACCAAATATTTATACTTTGAGCACATGATTTAAATTTTGAATATTGAAGGATGAATCATCGATTTAAATTTGAGGATAAATATAGAATTTTAAACTTGAACAATTGGTTAATTAGATTTAAATTTTACAATTTGATGATTTGAATTAAAAGTTTAATTTTGATTGTTGGGTCACCTATTTGAAATATTGAGGATGTAAATTGAGTTTAAATATTTGAATAGTACAAAATTCTTAAGTTAAGAATAGGAATAAGATTTGATTAGAATTGTTTATTGTTCAAAGTCTAGAGGAGATTATGATAGTTGGAAATTATGATATAAATTATGATGTGGGATGTCATATAGACTTGAGTTAGATTTGGATGATGATTATTTAAAAATCGAGAAAAGATTACGACAGGTTGAATTTTGATTTAAACAGTGGTTATCTTAATTTTGAAGTGATCGCGATAGATTTGAATAGATTTTGTTATTTAAGTTTTTGGAAGAGATTGCGATTGACGTACCTTATGTACGAATGTGAAGGATTTAACAAATTATGCCTTATTTTAATTTCGAGGACGAAATTGTTTTAAGTTGGGTAGATTGTAAACTCCCTCACCCAAAATAGGTAATTGTGTATATTTTATATTATTATATTTATTATAGATGTTGAATTTATTTAGAGTATTATCTTAGTTAATTAGAAAATAATTTTTTTAGTATATTTAATTATATAAATATTTATTTAGAATTATTTTTAGGCTATTTTAGATTATTGGCATTTTTCTATAATTTTTAGTTAATTAAAAACTAGTAACACTAATTTTTGAGGACTTTAAAGAATTTATTTTATATTCAAACTTAATTAAAAATATCCCAAAATTTTATTTTAGGTTCTAAATAATAAAATATATTTTCTAGAATTTTTTGGGAATTTTTTGATTATTTTTAGCATTTATTTCGAGTTAATTATGAAAAACTGAATTAAAAACTAATTTCTGAAAAAGAAAACCCAAAAAGTAATTAATTCTGCCCAGTCAGCAAACAGGGGGCCCACCTGTCAGCCTCCAGCAGTGAACAGTGTCGGGCCCGCCTGTCAGTGACCACTGAGTGGGTGCGAGCCGAGCCGAGCCGAGCCGACCTCGAGCCGAGCCGAGACCGAGACCGAGTTCGACTCGGACTCAGCTGAGCCGAGCCGCATCGAACTACGACCGTTCGATCTGGGCGGGGCTGCACGGATGGCTGCCACGTGGTGCGCTGTGAGCCGCGGCTGCACTTTCTCTCTCCTATATATATATATAATAGTTTAGATATTAATTTCTAGGGTTTTTCTTCAGCCGATTTTTGGAGAATTGTCATCTAGGGTTCCTTCATCTTCCAGAAGCCATTGCGCATAGCTCCGGACTCCAAACGAGGCCTAGTTTTTTTTGTTAGAACGATAATGAGGTTAGCTTTCTGATTAAATAAATTTTTTTCTAAATTATTATTATTAAATTCTAGAAAATTCGTAGAGCACAGCATGTCCGAAAATAGACGTATTTCGATGTTTTCATAATTTCGGGAGAACCCTGAATCAGAATCATAAACCGTTTAAAGTTTAGGAAAGCTAATGTTGAGATCATCGACATATATTTTTCCCAGAATTTAATTCAAAGTATTTACATACTGTTAATTCTATAGAACTTCTAGGTTAGAATTTAACCATCGGTGCATAATACAAAATTTGTATGTGCCATAATTCCCAAACGAATTTGAATTCGGACGAGCTATAAATTCTAGCATGTTTTTGACGCTGAAATCTACAGGAAATAATACATGAAAGTTGAGTTTGTGTCGGTTGACTTTTTGGTCAACAGATCGTCTTAATTTGCGTGCCATGAGTCTCGAGTTGATAAAATTTAGTTTCTTTGGACAAAATTTAGGAATTAACATAAAAATCAGAATAATAAGATTAAAATAGAATTTTAGAGTAATTATTCCAGAATTAAATAAATTAAAATAAATTATCTTTTGACGTGATAAATTTGTAATACATAGGCTATTTGGACTGTGACTTGGACTCTGATTCATACCAGCAGCAGGACCCCAGGCAAGATACCTTGCCAAATTGTTTACAGTACTTTTCATGCTATTTTTATTTCTTTTTAATTATTTCATTTCTGTATAGCTCTTGCATGTGTAGTTTTTCTCCAGTCATTACTATGTATTAGATATGTTGACACACACATGGCACCTAGTATCATGGGAGGACAATCATTAGGCGTATGGGCTTTTAACCACTCTGGTAAACCGTAGTATATAGTTCGCACTATGGGCGTGTGTCGCGCTGGTCGCTACCCCAGAGGTATGTCGATTTCTGTAGAGTCGCGCTGGTCGCTACCCCAGAGGTATGTCGATTTCTGATGTTCTAGACGGGTGTATGAGTTGTGAGGCTTAGATCGAGTAGACTACCCTTGCCCATACGTCGAAAAGTTGTCCTCATTTGCATTCATATAGATTGTCTTGTACAGCGTACTTATTTATTTTCAAATTATATGCATGTTTACTGTATTCAAGTTGGCTCATATTTTTTGTATCTTGTTACGTCCCTCTGAGGACCTGGTCCGCTGCCAGGTGTATCTGTTCTTGAGTATTTGCAGGAGCGCAGATTTGGATGGTTGTATATGCATAGTGGATGTCTTCTCTTCGAGCCGTGATCGATAGCTGGTGTACTTATATTGGGTTTGATTGTGTTGTACTTATATTGTATTTACCTTTCCTATTCGAGTTGGTAGTGGATTTGTTTCCATCCAACTATCATCCTAGATACTTCTTATTGAGATCTAGTTTTATTGATACTGTTTATTTATTTCTATATGATTTTGGTGGATGAGATTTAGATTTTACCCTGTGACTTGTATTACAGTTATACCACTTGTGGATTTGATATTCATATTACAGCGTACGTGTGGATTTGGTTTCCATATATTGGAGTTGCCATATCCATGCGGCTGGCATGCTTACGTGTCCTAGTCCTACGTATTTTTGGGACTGGGGCGTGACATGTTTTTGTGGTGGCCCATGCAGGTATATAGCCTTAGGTGATAGGTGGATAAATTCTAAGTTGGGTAGTAGTGCATTGTCAACTCGGGAGGAATTTCTTTTAGATCATAATTGAGTAAGATTAGATTGGGAGAGGTTCAAGCCATTGTAATTTTGAGAAATTTAGAAGGATGACTAAGATGATGAGGACCAATGAATTGATATTGAGGACCCAATATTTATACCTTAAGTGCATGAGTTAAATTTTTGGACAATGAAGGTAGAATCACCAATTTGAATTTAGAGGATAAATATAGAATTTTAGACTTGAATATTGGTGGACTGCATTTAATTTATTTTTCAATTTGGTGAATTGAATTAAGAATTAAAATTTTAGTTGGACGAGCAGGCAGAATTCTGCAATCGCAGAATTCCAGATTGACCACCCATATTGCCGAGTTCGTATCTCCCACCACAGAGATTCGAATTCGGTGATTCCTTTTGATACCTGTAGATTACATGATTTAGTTTATTTTCTGTATAATAACCCTAGGCTAATAGTTGCTGTGGACATAGTTATGTTCGTCACAAAACTGTGCGCACCCACTTTTTCCGATTTTCCAAAAGTTGGAGATCGGAGCGCGCCCCACTAAACGGGACCGCCCCGCCGTGTGCCAAGTGTACCAAATGGTGCACACAGCATAACGGGACACGTGAAAATTCGTGGGGACTGATTCGGACGCGTGTGTGCGCCGGAATCAGACCGTATCCGCGGACACATTTCGTGTCGCCACTTTTGTGGAACTCGCGAGTATTTTGTGCACGCTTGTCAGATTGTGACGAAACTTGTGCCACTGGACTCATGGTAATGCGCTGGTCCTGTGACCCAAATTTCACGCATTTCTGAGACGGTTGACCAGATCGCCAATTGGCGGGCCCCATAGTTGACTTTTGGACCAAATATTGTTCGGCTCATCGGAATCCAAATTTGGACATACCGTTGAGTTCGTATTGACATTTAGAGTTGTTTGACCCATAGTTTGTTCCATTTAGAGACTGTTACCCTCGGCACGCTTTTCGGTGCATAGTGGACCATACGTGGACCCCACTTTTGCCCGAAATTATGGTTTTGCCCCTGTGTCCAAATTGGACGAAAGGGAAGTGCTTTCTAGCTATTTTGCTTATTTTGGGAATGTTGGTGATATCTATTTCAGCATCCGGAGACATTTGTTCTGAGGCCATAGCTTCTGGTCCTGTGTATTGGACATCTGGACGGGACATTCTGCAGCTTCTTGCCAGGCAAGTATACCTTGCCATTGTACTGTTATTTATATTCCATATGTTGCATGCATCTTTATTTTCTGTCCTTAGTTCATATATTTTAATTGTTATATAAAATGCTCGCGACGGTGACGTCGCGATAGGTTTTTATTTATGTATTGCATTGACCTTGTTCATGAGACTACCCCATTCTCATATAGTATCATTAGGTTCATTTGGCCATGACACATATTTTTACACGAGTTGTGAGTCTCATATAGATCACGGACGCATGTATTGACTGATCATCGGTACGTGTGGGCCGTGCGTTAGGGATAACTGCTGTTAGAAACTTTGCATGCTAGTAGACTTGGCAGTTATTAGAGGTCCAGGGACATAGCTTATTATAGTACGGTGGTCCCATCCTTGTACTTGTTTGGTTGCAGGATTGGGCTAGGGTACTAAGAATAGGCTATGGACCAAATCGTGTCATGGATGTGACATGCTTAGAGCATGGGGTGGGGAGAACAACAAGTACCGCATTTGAGCTCCTTTGCACTTTTTCTGTGACGCTCGGATTCTCCGCTGGAGATACGGGTGGTGATGACCCATATATATACATTGGCGGGCCTCCGCCGTTCAAAAGATGACGTGCCTTTGGGCCCCTGGATCTTCAAAAGAGAACCATGCCAAATCCCAGTTTTCAGCCAGATAGCTCACTTGTGGGGAAAGTTGTTCTTAACTGCATTCACTTAGATGGTTAGGCGACCCCTTTGGATATTTATTTCAGTATTTTATTGGCATGTGTTTAAGTATACTTGTTATGTCCCTCTGAGGACCTGGTCCGCTGTCAGGTGTACCTGTTCTTGAGTATTTGCAGGAGCACAGATTTGGAAGGATATAGAAGCTTCGTAGATGTCTTCTCTTCGAGCCGTGATTGGTAGCGGGTACTTATATTGTTTGAGTGAGTTGTACTTATATTGTATTTACTTTTCCCATTCGAGTTGGTAGTGGATTTGTTTCCACCCAACTATCATCTTTAGATACTTCTTGTTGAGATCTAGTTTCTTAGATACTGGTTATTTATTTCTGTATGATTTTGGTGGATGAGATTTAGATTTTGACCTGTGACTTGTATTTCATTTTATACCACTTGTGGATTTTATATTCATATTACAGCGTACGTATGGATTTAGTTTCCATATATTGGAGTTGCCATATCCATGCGGCTGGCATGCTTACGTGTCCTAGTCCTACGTATTTTTGGGACTGGGGCGTGACATATATAAAATAGCGAGCGCTATGGTCGCAGGGAAACAATATATCAACTTTAGTGAGCGCTATGGTCGCAGGAAAACAATATATAAAATAAAGATAGAGGGCTCTAGATAGCATCAGGGTTCTCTAAGGGGAGTGGGGTGTTAGTTGCTATGTTCGGGGTATGATCAAGGGAGAAGTGTTGATTACATTCCTCTAGGCTTCCTAGGGTGCTGTCTACTAATAACAAGATAATGACATAAGTTTATAGTTCCAATATCATCTAACTATGAAGGTTAGGTTCAGTCCAAATATTAAGTTTTGGTTTTCTATGGGTTCCTCAATGCTAGGGGCAAACAATATGGTAACCTTCTAACTGACTCTAGTAGTGTCTATACTACTCTCAAGTCCTCATAATACATCCGGGTAGGGGTAAACCAATTCTAAAGGTAAGGAATTCTAGGGTTTACTAGATATTCTAAACTTAGTGGTGTCTCTATATTCTCGTTGTATTCTAAATAGGTGTGCTACTCTAATTATCATCTAACAACAGGAACTTCTATATTCTAGGAGAAGGCTATACTTAAAGAATTATTAGGGAAGTACAGGAATCAAGCAAGATACAATTGTTCAAATAGAACAGATAGGAGGAAGATAAATCATAGTCAATGTGAATGAGATCCTATATTCTAGTCCTAGGTGCAGGCTTGCTCGGCACAGTAACGTAACCGAGACAATATGCTCTTGACCTGCATGGGCCACCACAAAAACATGTCACGCCCCAGTCCCAAAAATACGTAGGACTAGGACACGTAAGCATGCCAGCCGAATGGATATGACGACTCTAATATATGGAAACCAAATCTACACGTACGCTGTAATATGAATATCAAATCCACAAGTGGTATAAAATGTAACACAAGTCACAGGGTATGATCTAAATCTCATCCACCAAATCATATAGAAATAAATAACCAGTATCTAAGAAACTAGATCTCAACAAGAAGTATCTAAAGATGATAGTTGGGTGGAAACAAATCCACTACCAACTCAAATGGAGAAGTAAATACAATATAAGTACAACTCACTCAAACAATATGAGTACCAGCTACCAATCACGGCTCGAAGAGAAGACATCCACGAAGCATCTATATCCTTCCAAATCTGTGCTCCTGCAAATACTCAAGAACAGGTACACCTGGCAGCGGACCAGGTCCTCAGAGGGACATAACAAGTATACTTAAACACATGCCAATAAAGTACTGAAATAAATATCCAAAGGGGTCGTCTAACCGTCTAAGTGAATGCAGTTAAGAACAACTTTCCCCACAAGTGAGCTATCTGGCTGAAAACTGGGATTTGGCATGGTTCTCTTTTGAAGATCCAGGGGCCCAAAGGCACGTCGTCTTTTGAACGGCGGAGGCCCGCCAATGTATATATATGGGTCATCACCACCCGTATCTCCAGCGGAGAATCCGGGCGTCACAGAAAAAGTGCAAAGGAGCTCAAATGCGGTACTTGTTGTTCTCCCCACCCCATGCTCTAAGCATGTCACATCCATGACACGATTTGGTCCATAGCCTATTCTTAGTACCCTAGCCCAATCCTGCAACCAAACAAGTACAAGGATGGGACCACCGTACTATAATAAGCTATGTCCCTGGACCTCTAATAACTGCCAAGTCTACTAGCATGCAAAGTTTCTAACAGCAGTTATCCCTAACGCACGGCCCACACGTACCGATGATCAGTCAATACATGCGTCCGTGATCTATATGAGACTCACAACTCGTGTAAAAATATGTGTCACGGCCAAATGAACCTAATGATACTATATGATAATGGGGTAGTCTCATGTACAGGGTCAATGCAATACATAAGTAAAAACATATCGCGACGTCACCGTCGCGAGCATTTTATATAACAATTAAAATATATGAACTAAGGGCAGAAAATAAAGATGCATGCAACATATAGAATATAATTAACAGTACAATGGCAAGGTATACTTGCCTGGCAAGAACTGCAAAATGTCATGTCCAGATGTCTAATACACAGGACCAGAAGCTATGGCCACAGAACAAATATCTCCGGATGCTGAAATAAATATCACCAACATTTCCGGAATGAGCAAAATAGCTAAAAAGCACATCCCTTTCGTCCAATTTGGACACAGAGGCAAAACGGTAATTTCGGGCAAAAGTGGGGTCCACGTGTGGCCCACTTTGCACCGAAAAGCGTGCCGAGGGTAACAGTCTCTAAATGGGATAAACTATGGGTCAAATAACTCTAAATGTCAATACGAACCCAACGGTATGTCCAAATTTGGATTCCGATGAGCCGAACAAAATTTGGTCCAAAAAGTCAACTGTGGGACCCGCCAATTGGCGATCTGGTCAACCGTCTCAGAAATGCGTGAAATTTGGGTCACAGGACCAGCGCGTTACCACGAGTCCAGTGGCGCAAGTTTCGTCACAATCTGACAATCGTGCACAAAATACTCGCGAGTTCCACAAAAGTGGCGACACGAAATGTGTCCGTTGATACGGTCTGATTCCGGCGCGCACACGCGTCCGAATCAGTCCTCACAAATTTTCACGTGTCCCGTTATGCTGTGTGCACCATTTGGTACACTTGGCACACGGCGGGGCGGTCCCGTTTGGCGGGGCGCGCTCCGATCTCCAACTTTTGAAAAACCGAAAAAAGTGGGTGCGTGCAGTTTTGTGACGAATAAGGATTGGTGGGCTGTATGCAAAACTAAAGCTAGAAACACATATAATGTTGGAGATCTATTATACTAGGAGAATGAGATGGTCATCACTCAACTTAAATATATGAGTTAGGTCGGTGTTGATGGTATGGAGGTTGACGTTACCGTAGAGGATGATAGGGTTAACGAAGAGAATGACATAGAAGACTTACCTTATATAGAAGAGGACTCTGATATGGAGGTATCGAGCGAGGAACAAGAATTGAAAGTAAAAATGAAAATGAAAATGAAAATGAAGAAGTAGAAGATGAAGACGATTAGAAAAATGATTCAAAAAATGATTCGTAAGACGATGACGATTCAGAAATGAAGAAGATCAGTACGCACACACATATGCATTAGCTTAGATTATTTATTTATTTTATGATATTATTTATTTTATCATCATACTAGTATTCATTTGTTTCACCACACCATTACTTTATGATTATCATGTCACTATTATTATTTATTTCATGACACCATCCATTATTTATCTGTTTAATGACACCATTATTATTAGTATCATCACACCTTTTTTTTATTTACTACAGATTTACCTATGGCAGGACGAGGACGACGACAGGTTCATAGAGGATCTTCTTCCCATTATCCTCGATCCACTACTCTAGCTACTCCAGATGTAGGTCGCACAAGATTGGCATAGGACGATTTCATAGATGCCGAGGATGGTTTATCCCCGCCATATACTCGTTCATCGGTAGGGGGAGCTACACCATCTCCCGGGCTTCCCTCAGCTTCTACCCCCGCTGCTACTCCTACGACTACTGCGACTACTACTACACCGGCTACTCCACCAGTTGCTCCTATTGGAGCAAATTCATATCTAGGACTCCTGGTAGACTACGGAGTATATGTCCGTCGTCCAGGATTTGCAGATCCCCCTACTCTACTAGAGCGGCCAGCCTATATCGATTATCCCGAGCTGTGGGCCGATGGAGCGACGTAAGTATTTATTTGTTAATTCACACATTTATTTATTATTATTATTATTTTATTCTAATTGTATATTGTTTACTTATTTAGGGTTCTTCCCGATCAAGGCTGGCACTGAACAGGGGGACATCATCCGTGGCAACTTTCATGGCACTTATATCAACTTTAGTGACATCCCGCTGAATCGATGATTTATTTGGCTGGAGATGCTGGGGATATGTATAAGATTTTTATTTAGAATAATATATAATTTTTTGATTACAATGCTAAAAAAATTCTAATTTGCAGAAGTTGCACTAGTGGCCGGATCATAGAGATGATACGATCCAAAAGTGTTATAAGACCATCACCAGCAAAAGGTTCAAGGATATGATCAATGACCATAAGGTGTTGGGGACACTTTCAGGGATCATCGCAAGGACTGGCTCAAGGCAGTATTTTGGGAGGAGATGAAGAAGAAGATGAATACCCTGGCCTATAAGGCCAAGTGCTAGAAGGTGAAAGTGATACATGCTAAGGGTGGTCTCCACACGGGTGGATCCATTCTGACCGTCGAGCATTTTCGACGTATGGTCAATATTATAATATTTTGCTATATCGGTTTTTTTATAATTCATATTTTTTTATTATTAATTAATTAATTAATTTTATAGTACGAGGAGGCCACCAGAGCCAAGGGAGACCCAAAGACCTTTGACTTCCCTGCAATCTTCCAGCGGACCCATAAAAGGAAGAAGGATAGGAAGCTCGTAGATGAGCGGGCAACAAAAGCATACGTAAGTTGTGTTTATAAAATTTTGTCAACTTAATTTAATTAGATTCTTTTTATATTTTAACTATATTTGTTTACCCTAAAAATCTAACCTTAACTCTAATATTGTTACCTATGATATCTAAAAACCTTAACTCCAAACCTAACCTACGATATCTAAACTTAAGTCTAAACCTAACCTTAACTGTAGTCAATAAAAAGATTAACCTTAAGATACGAGATCTAAAAACTTTAACTTAAACCTATTTACATAAATAAATATAGGAGACATATGAGACGTTGAGGGGGGGGGGGCTGAGAGCAGTACGCCGACTGAGAGAAACGATCGGTGGATACAAGTTGTCGGAGAGGAAAATTCGGTAGCGTGTTCGGGCCCAGATCGTTGGTATCCCAGCAGTCGGTTCTTTCCAGAGCTCCTCCGACGGCTCCTCCAGCTCCATCAGAGACCATCCCTGGTGTTCCTTCTGGTGATATGACTTTGGAGCAGCTCATGACGAGTATTTTAGAGCTACATAGGTAGATTAGACTGCTGACTGAGTCTCGTGATCCTGCAGCTCATGCTCCTTTGACGACTCCAACGAGGGCTCCTCCAACTCTATTTCCTACTTCTTCTGCTATTTCGTCTGTCATTCCTAAGGATCTACAGTAGATAATCACTGTGGTTATGACGCGGTACATGGCTAGCCGACAGCCGTCGCCGCCTCCGCCTCTCCACCTCCACCGCCGACTTGATGTATTTTGAATTTTTTTTGGATAATTTGATAGTTTGTGGGATTTACTGATTGTATAACATGTTTATATATTTGGATTATGCTACTTAATATCTTATGCATTACATAGTATAAAGATTGATTTCCATGTGAACTAGCAGTTTGCACTTGTATTTGATGAGTTTGAATCTTTGATTGTATTTGATGCGTTTGAATCTGTGATTATTTTTGTATTATATAACAGGTAAGTAACAGGTATATACTCAGCAGGAAGTAATTGATTGTATTCTAGGAAAAATATTACGTTTAGCGACGGACTAGCGACGGATTAGCGACAAAATTTTTATTGCTAATGTAATGTCTGGTACCAAAAAATGTGCCAAACATGTATCAGAAATTGTCCCTAATTCCGTTGTTAAGTTGTCGCTAACAACGACGACTTAGTGACGAAAATTCAGTCAGTAACCTTCTAAAAAAAATCATAAAAATGGGCTCACAAATTCCATCGAAATCCGTCGCTACGCCGTCACCAAAGGCAGCGACAAAAATAATGTCACTAATCTGTCACTGAGAGTAGGTCACTATCCATCACTAATTTGTCGACACGGTGACGGATTAGTGACGGAAGTTTGACAGCGACACTTAAATTAGTGACGCCGCTATTCCGTCGCTAATCCGTCTCTAAATCAAAATAGCGACGAAAATAGGTATTTTAGCAACGAAAAATTATGTCGCTAAAACTTTGTATTTTTTTTAGTGATTCAACACCAACATATCACTCTATCAGAGACAAGCCTTGTATTTATAACAAGTCGATTGAGGTTTAATCATGTGGAGGGAATAACATTTGACTGTACTTTTGGTTAAGTACTTGACTATTCTATGCAATCTCAATGGTAGAAATTTATACCCAAATTGGCATATATCTTGCACATAATAATACATTAGTAAAGGTAATATAGAAATAGTGAGGTAAAAGAAAAATAATTCTTAAGATAAATTAGAGCTACATAAACAATAAATAGAAGTAGGGAAACACTTTTCCAACCAAAATGACAATCAATATCGGAAAATCTTCTTGAGATATGAATATATGGTAGGGCCATTTTAATAGAGCAACTACATACATTAAACTCCACTATATTTACTCCAATTATATAAGGACTCAAAAGAGAGAATGATATTAAAACTTTGGCTGTTATGTACTCAGATAAAACTATCAAGTTTTGGTAATTAAATGCCCAGAACTATTTAGTTTCAACAATTAATGTTTTGCATTTTACCTCCTCTGCATCGGTCACATGCAAAGTACACGACAGATTCTTGTGTGAACTTTTGCCTTAAATAAAAAAGATGATATACTGTTTGTTTTTGTAAAAAATAAAAAATAAAAAAATAAAAAATACATAAAAGAAGAAGGGTAATTTTAACTAAATATCCAGAACTATTACATTTTTGCAACTATAATCCAAAAATAAAATTTTATTTTAACAACTAAATATCCTGAACTATTGAACCGTTACCAAGTTTCTATCTTCTGTTAATTAATCGTTACGATTTTATTTTTTTCATTAGTAATTGCATTTTTTAATTAAACATTCAAAATGCCAAAATTTTAGCTTTAAAAAAAAAAAAACATAGTCTCATTTCCACTCATACCTAGGGTTCATGGTACTTTATTTTCATATTATTTTATTTTACATATTTTAATTTGTTAGATTGTTGGCACTTTTGTTTGTTTACATCCATATTAACATTGTAACATTCCTTATAGTTCAGGGTCTTCAGTTGCTAATGAAAAATGTTTAAGGCATTAAGTTGCAAAAACATGATAGTCGCAACATTTAGTTACAAAAAAACAATAAGAGAAATTTCAAAATCTTCTTCGTCTACTATATAAATAAATCCTATCCCCAAATCTCTGCCCCTTTTTCCCCTCGAACAGGTTCTGAAATCTTCTTCGTCTTTACCTGTGTATTAAGAAAAAGTAAAAAAGAAAATCCTCAATATGAGATCAGACTTGACATGCATGATAGTATTTAGCTGAACTAAGACGTTATAATCAGCCAGCCCTCAAGAATTCAGAACCTGTGTTTACCTGTGCAACTGCTAATTTATATGGATAACTATATCATCAGAATAAATCGAATGTGAACTAATTAATCTGCTTATAGTAAAGCTGCATGCTGCTTTGCTTGTAACGAATCAAGTACAAGCAAGTAGTCATATACATGAATACGTAGAAATTTTGGAGGGACTAGGTTTCAAAGTTCATCTTGCTTTACCCTCATATATAATAAACATAACAGTGTTGGTTTTCACATATGTTATCAATCATTTGATGACTATGCTGTGATCGTTGGAATCATCGATATCAACTGCTCTATGAAACAATTGAAATCGGTAATGCTTCTTCAAGAAGGAAAACGACTAAAGACTCATTCGGTGTATCATAATCTTGCACACAACCTCAACTAAGCCTTTTTCCTCCTACATATGAATATCAATTTTCGCCTAATAGGGAAAGTCTGCAATATAGATACTTCACCCACAAATTTTTTTTCCTATTAAAGTACTACCATTGGTTATAGTTTTGTTGGGATTTTTAAAATTGTTCTCTAGAAATGATCCTAATATCCATGTAGCAACCCCAAATGTTTGAGTATAAGAAAAAAAAAATTATTGACTTATACGCATAGGGAGTGGTAGTTGTTAGTCCCAAGGCTTAATCAAAGATGGTAGAACAAGAAGTTGAAGTCGAGATCAGGAGTTCACACAAAAATTTTCTTTCTAATATACCACGATCCAACGAAGAACTAAATTATATAGAAGCTAATTACAATTCCTTCTGAATCACAGAATCCAAGAAGCAAAAACACATTCTTCCTTATAAACGCAGTTGCAATTGGGACAGAACGTTTACAACTAGAAGAAGAGGAGGAAAATATAGAATAAAAATTATTCTTGCTGGGGTGGTGAAGACCACCGTTGCTCAAAGCAAGATTCGTCCTCTATCGACGATCTGCTCTCAGGAGCCAACTAGTTCTCAAGTGAACTTCTGGAACACTCATAGTCGCATCTTTGTGTGACTCGAACGGACTCCTTTTGGACTCATCTTTTTCAATTTTTGGTATATGTCAAAAGGAGGCTAGAGGGCTCTTTATATAGGGAAGAGTGGAAGTCCATCCTCCTCTTCTTTCTGATGTGGGACTAAAAAATCAATATACAAAATTGATATCCCACAATCGCAGCCCAATGTATAGCCGTCCAAGTGCCCGCTTAGCACCCGCTCAACGCCCATTCATGCAACACACACATGCAACATGCGCATACAACTCGCACATAAAATGAGCGCTACAACCTGAGCATAAAACTCGCGCATAAAATGAGCGCACGAGCCAATAAAAGCGCACAAGCGCCTTGCGACGATGCTAAGTGCAAAGTAAACCAAAAAAGTGCCACTTTTTCCCCCTTGAGCCTGAGTCCGCGTCCGAGTGTCCGAGTCGCTAGCTCCTATGGAATAATATCCAAGAGCAAGACAAAAATCTTAAAAGCTTTCATTGAGGGGTTAATCATTTTTTCTCCTAATAAAACACCGCCACATAGCACCCATGTGCCCTACCACACTCCATGTGCACACCTCAACTCGTACAAAGTATTAAATTGAGATACACATATGGTGGTGTAGCTAATATGGGACTATTTTTCTTAGTAAAAAGGAAACAACACCAACAGTTGTCCATGTGATTTGTACAGTGGGATATTTTACTAAAGGGTAAAGTTTAAATCATCAAGAAACATATATCTTTGTCACCCATTTCTTGAAAATTTTCTTTGGAGGCATGGATGAAGGACGCAAACGACATTTTGAAGGTGTACTTTGCACTTCGCAAGTACGCATCGGGCTGCAGTTCCATGAGAAGGCAACTCCCATGTGACCTAGATTCCAACATGGAGTCAGTCCCTGCAGAACGAAGGTTCCACCGCGGAGCTGTGCGTCCGCAGGACTAGTGCTCAGCGAGGATATGCTCTCGGGGGATTGGTGCTCCAGCGAGGCTGTACTCCCACGGGACGTGTGCTCCAGCGGGGTTATTCATGTGCTTCAACATAGGGTTTTCAATTTCAGTAACTGCCTACTTAGTGAGGGTTACTGATGTAACCGTCCATTTAATGGTGAGTTACTCTCCGAATTTATTGTCCATTGTGAGTAATGTGGGCTGCTAGGGGTTAGTTTCACTATATATTATCTAATCTTTTTCTTTTGGAGTTAAGGACTTAGAAACATATGTTACTAGAGGAGAGTTAGCAGCAGCCAGAAGAAGCCACGAAGTGATGTCCATTCCTCCAAGTATGAGGTCCATTACGATGGTGAGAAGGAGCGTTCTAGAAGTTTTCTTTGAGTTCGTTGGTTCCTTGAAGCAGATCGACGAAAATGGTCGAATCTTGTTTTGAGCAACAGTTATTTTTATCATCCTAGTAAGAATTTTTATCCGTGTGTTTGTTCTTTTCTTTCTACTTGTTATAGCAACTCTATCGATTGCATAGTTTTTCTCACTGAAAGTTTGTAATCTCTTTTGTTTCAAATTGCTGTAATTTTAGTTTTCACATACTTTTGTACAATATTTGTAAACCGTCAATAACATTTTTTCGCTTATGTTACAGTTGCTAACAGAGCTTAATGGTCTAAGGGTATTCGAATAACCGACCAAAGGAATTTTAGCTTAAAGGCTTGTTGTTCTAATTGGTTACAACGAATCCAAATTTTAGGATATCTCAGCAAGTTTAAATAACGAGAATCCAAGCAGTAGTAGTTCAGTATAACCTGGTAATTATGACCATACGAGCAAACTCGACATTATAGCTTTCTCAATTGAGGTATTATCCAGATTTTTTTTATGTCCTTTCTACCGGATTAGGAACTAAGTTTTGAAGGGAGATTTCGAACCGTGTCCATCTCTATGGAAAACCCCATCGTAACCAACAAGCCACGATCCCACAGGCAATCAAGGACGGAAGCCAGGACTTTAGTTTACCCTGGACTGAACTTATAAAACCTTCTGATTTTTTTTTTAACAAAATGAATGTTGTGTTAATATTGTCATATCCATATCTCATTATGTGTATACTGTACCGTGTCTAGCCAATGTAAAATCATGTCCAACATACTAAAGTATACACATAATGTTTACAAAAATGGGAGTCTGCACACAATCTAACTATATGCGAAATGGCACGTATTTGATCCTTTAGGATACTCGGGTGTGGAAAGGACAGGTACGTTTTATAACTGAACAGTTGATTGTTTTAGCAATTACCAATACAGGAGGTTTGCAGATGGCGATAGGAGTTGTGTATGGACATAATGACCGGAGGGAAAGATAGCAACTCTAGCATGACATTGTTGGAGTTGCGGCGGAGATTGGTGATAGCCTTCCATTTGTCCTTTGTGGTGATTTCAATGGCATGCTTGCTGTCACAGAAAAATGAGGTGGACGCTAAGTTCCCGACGTCATCCTTGCCGACTTCCAAAATTGTCTACTTAGATCTAGACTGAGATGCTTATCTAGGGAGGGACATCTATGGTCATGGAATAATAGCTCAGCTCACAATCGAGTAATTTGCCAACTGGATCGTGCTTTATGCTATAATAAATGGATGGAACTCTTCCCCCTTATCCGAGCAGTAGGACTTCCAAGCGGAATTAGTGATTACACACCCATCCTTATAAAGTTGGTTAGTAATAGTTACCCCCGCAAGCGACCATTCCGATTTTGCAACTCGTGGACTGCTATAGAAGGTTATAAGGAAGCAGTAATCAGAGGATTGGAGGCACACATCAATGGCAACCCACAATTCAAATTGACTCAGCGCCTGAAACTTGTCAAAAAGAGGTTACGTGAGTGGAACATCCGCCGACTGGTTTCTAAGATCGAGGACAAAGAATTATGGCTATATGAAGTCCAAGAAAGGCTCCAGGCATCCCCTATGGACTCCATGCTAGCAGCTCAAGAAAATAGCTTCCAAGGGGAGTACGCGAGTTCTGCATTCAGGAGGAAATCCACTTGCAACAAAGAGCAAAATGTGCATGGCTGAAGGAGGGGGATCGATGCTTAAAATTCTTCTATGCCACCATCAGAGACCGACAACAAGGTAACATAGTTGCTTCTCTTATTGATGCAGAAGGCAACACACTAACGGGAGCAGCCCAAATCTAAGAAGAGGTCGTCAAGTTCTATCAGAAGCTATACAATCAAATAGACTATGCCATAGCCTTCCCCAACCTCGTCTATAAGCGTATTATCACAGAGGAGAGTAACTTATTACTGCGGAGGCGGATTACTATGGAGGAGATTGAGAAGATAGTGAAAAAGGCTGACCCAAACAGATTGCCAGGACCCGATGGGTTTAACGCAATATTCTTTAAGATCCATTGGGGTTAACTTAAGGAGAGTATTCACGAGGTGGTTCACGACTTTTTTTACTATGGGGAGGCTGCTGAAGGAAGTCAACCACATATTCCTCACCTTGATCCCTAAGAAGGAAGGCGCGGCGGAGTTGGGTGATTTCAGGCCGATTGCTTGTTGCAATTTTTCTATAAAATTATTAGCCAACTGATGTGTACTCGTATGCAAGAGATTATGCAGGGTCTAATCTCGTCAAACCAGACCGCTTTTATTAAAGATCGGTCTATTGCTGAAAATTGTCTACTTGCTCACGAGTTGGTACGAGACTTCAAAAGGCCAGGTGGAGGTAAAAGTTGTATCAAATTAGACTTGAAGAAGGCATATGATATGGTAAACAAAAAATTTGTTTGTGCTATTATGTGCAGTTTGGGGTTCAATAGCTGGTGGGTGGACCGTGTTGAAGAGTGCATAACTACACCAACCTTCTCCATTCTCGTTAATTGTCAGCCATACGGATACTTCAGGAGCAGTCGGGGTTTGCGACGAGGGGATCCACTCTCTCCATATATGTTCACCTTGGTCATGGAATATTTTACATGTATGATGAATATGGCGGTGCACAGAAGATAGATCACTCCGCTATTCAGACGAGTAACGTGCAGTGTATCTCATCTCATTTATGCAGATGATTTTAGTATTCGTGGAACCTATAGTACGGGGTGTGAATACACTCAAGCAGGTGCTAGAGGAGTTTGGGAGAGTCTCAAGATTAAGGCTAAATAGAGAGAGGTCACGCGTGTTCTTCAACACTTGATGTGAGTTGCAGGACCAGTGGTCTGACATGCTCAACATCAAAAAAGAGTTTCTTTCGGTCAGGTGCCTTGGTCTACCATTGTCGACTACATACGTAAGGGATGAATGTACGGGACTCGTCCAATACGTACAGAGCATATTAGAGGGTTGGCAATCCCAACTATTTTTGTTTGGAGGGCGCATCGAGTTAGTTAGATCTACTATTTGGGCGATTGTGGCATACTGGCTGTCACTCCCCGATCTTCCGCAGGAATCGGTCGTCCCTGCTAGGCGCGAATCACCTTACCAGCGCTCCCGCAGGACGATCGTTTCTATCGGGACGTGATGCCGCGCGAGCCTTGAGTTGCGCCAGTGCAAGGCAAATACCAAAATGGTCGTTGATAACTAGTTCACCAGGTCAATGTAGCAGAAGCATAGAATAAACACATGTATGATACATAAACAAAATCTTTATTGAATAATGAATAAGGTTACAAGCGGCGCTAGGCCAAGATTACAAGTCGCTCAAGCTCTCCCTCTCTCTCTCTCTCTCTCAAACAATAAAGGCGTGCCAAGCGACTTATAAATTAGGATGATACATAGGCGATGTTCCAATATTATGTCCTATATATGAGCTCTACTTCCGGATGCAACATTCCAAGGCTCCAGAGTGAACTCTACGCCTTAGCGCGCACGAGAGGACATTTTGCACCGAACGAGGTTCTTCCGTACCCTACAAGCAATCTGGTGGGTTATCAGTACATGAATGCACTAGTGGGGAGGCTTCTCGTCCGCTTGACAAATCCAACACATTATATTAGTTTTGTGCACCAACTATTAAGTTATCTTTCTAGTCTTGCCATGGATCAATTTTATGGCATAATATACAAAGCCTAACACGTGTGGCAGTACGTCGTGCGATATACGAAAAATACGACGATACTTACCAACTTACCATTTGTCCTTCCCTGTCCAAGTATACAACCAAGTTAAACCGAGCACTATTATATATATAGAGAGAGAGAGAAATCCTAAGATCGTATAACGAACACATGTATGCTACGAGTGTATTTCTAAATCAGGTGCATGATATACACAAATTATGATACTCATATTACTTTGTGACTCAGGTTGTGCAGATTACTCACATGTCTTATACTCATTTACCCAGGCATGTTATACTTGTATAGGCATGTTATACTCAGACTATTCAAATATGTTTCAAAGCATCAGATTACTTAGTTCAATTAACAATCTGCACGCAGAGTGCACCATACATCCGTTACTTGCCACAAGTTCTTACGAGCCCAAACGCGGGTTCACGCCATGTATGCAATATACTTAATGATACATAATTGGTCTTATGACCTAACGAGCCGCCATGGACAAGTTATAGTCTCGGCACGGAAATAGGATGCAACGCAGGTAGAGAGCCCCGCTACACACCTTCCCGTCCGAAGCAAACGACTATCTGAATTATCCTGACCGGTTCGGATCAGCCCCGGTGCGACCAGTATACCGTCCGCAAGAACCATAAGCCTGTGCATAGGTTGTCCATAACCATTGACGATCAACACTAAGCTTTTATTATTTGCAACATTTTAAGGCCTTGAATGACCATAACTATTTGACACAGTGCGAATGCATATACTCGTTCAGAAATCTCATAATTTGGTGTGTTCCATTCAATGCACTGTTTATGCTTACGTTTTGCTACTTATTGTAGCTCCTATTTTGGGAGTTGCCTTGGCAACCCAACGGTCCCGAAGACTTTTTATATTTCTATTATTTTGCTTGGAATGACTATTTTGATAGTCTTTCTGCCACAAGTAAGTGAACCATGATCTGTGTTGTGCTTCTATATCGAGGCAATATCTATGTGACGAGCATTTCAAGACATATGAAATGATATACTTGTAAGAACATATAAGGAACAAAAGTAATGCTACGAGGGTGAGGTTATAAGAATCTATAAAGCTTGCATATTATTCTGTTCAACCGATCTACTTCCATGTTCTATGCAAAGAGATATAAGATGGGATTATTCTGTTAGCTAAGTGTGTTGTATTCTTTATTAGCATAAAAGGGGTAATTCGTCTAGTGACTAGCATGTATCAACCATATTTTTAAGTGTGCAAGCTAAGCAAAGACAGGTTCATTGTAGCCACCCACCGTAGCGATGATTTACCTCGAGCGAGCGATACTCCGAGCAAGCCTTTAAAAGTCTAAGTCTGAACTCCTGAAGGGCCAAGTCTGAAAATTATTTGCCTCAAATGAGTCTTCTCGGTGAGTAAAGAGGGTCGTGTCATTGCACTTGCACCGTTTGAATTGGCTATCCGCTTGAACGAAACGGGTCATTACATTATACACCAGAAAAAGTCTCGTCCTCAAGACTTCCTGATTGCAAACCGTTCTTTCACAACTATCGAACCTATATCAAGCATAGCAATCGATACCACTAGATTTGTTCAAACATAATTTTCTATTCGTTCCTTATATCGTGTCGCATGTATGCTGGGTCTGTCTCATTGAATGACTCTATCATTCAATCCAAGTTCTGAATCGGTCTCTACTGTGCCTTAGTGCGGAACATATATCGCTTAAAGAGGAGTATGTTATAATACATCTCAATGATGATCTAAGGCTGAGGTAAACTTATTCAATTTGTTTTACTCATCTATGCGAATCTAGCATATTCACTTGTACTAGCATTCGAGATCAACATATCACGAGTCTGAATCGTGCACATATTCAAGACGTTCCTCTAACATATGCATGTCAACCAACTTAGCAATAGTGAAGTCTTTGCACTCGAGCTCAACATATCATTGAGTCTTGGATCATGCACACGTTCAAGGCATCCCTCAAAAATAAGCATTCAACCAAACTTAGCGATAGTGAATTCTGACAAGCTACTCGCAAAAATCTTAAGGGTTCTCATCTTACGAATCACAATGATACCTCCAACGGGGTCAATCAAAATCCAAGTCATTTTTAATCTCACTCAAACCAAGTATTGCACTACTGTTAAGCACGATCTATCCGATCAACTGACTAGCATCCAAGTCTTATTATCTATTTCGTTCATGTTAAACATAGTGTACATTTATCGACCCAATCCTAACTCTAAGTCTTGCTGCTCTAGTTCTATGGCTTGTTCAAGAAATACTCTAAAGTCGGTCACACAATTCTTTTACTTGGCACAGGGTCGTCTGCCTAATTACTAGCTCAGCTCACAAGGTTATAGGTACATTACAAGTTCACGATTCTTATCGAGCAAATTCTTTGCTCGATACTCGCCCTAAATTCCTAAGGTCAAACAATTGTTCTTTCGTCCGGGTTTTCTATCCAAGCTCATTTCACTCATATTTCTAAACATTGAGCACAAATTATTCTATCAACATCAACACATTCATTTGCATAGGATCCAGGTTCGTTTAGCAAAATTGGTCCTAAGACACGATCGTTCAATTAAATCTACGATATATCCATGTCGCGGGTCAAACCCATTATTTTGTATAGTTTATCTCCTCTATTCCGTTTGATAAAATTTACCCATCCATTCTTTTTTATGTCTAGACCACCAAGTCACGATCCCATTCTACATCTTTGATATAAATCATAAACTTAAAGTCGTCAGACACGATCTACGTATCCGTTCATAAAATCATCAAGTATATCTTACATCACATTCTAGACTAACTCCTCCTCAAAATACTTTGATTCATTTGTATCCTGAAACTCGTCTTATCGTGTCAAACCATAAGTCAAGACGATCTTTTAATTACTACGCTCTGGTCTTCCGTAAGTTCAATCATCCCCATTGGACATAAAATTTATGCGCCAACGCTCATGCGGGATAACCGTCCTAATCCGGACGTGACGCATGTACGAGCATGGAGTTTCACTCGTACAAGACAAGAACGTCAAACGTTATGGTTATCATCGAACGAACAGACACATTATCGTTTCTACTTTGCTCCATCAAAGATATATATATCATTTAAGTCATGTCCGTTCAGGCCATAATTATAATTAGTCTAACAAAACCATCAGACTTCAATGTTACCGTTTGATCAATCCGTAGTTTACTTTTAACATTTCTCAAACGAGTAAGTTCAAATCATCAAGCCAAAGCCTATCCAACTTTGTTACATTTTATTCATCGAGTACATTTGTAAAATCTTTGAACATGTTTCCGCGAGTTCGATCATCCCCGCAGGACATAAAATTACCATGTCAGCGCTTCCGCAGAATAACCGTTCTCATTTAGGCCCGATGTCGAGTGTTACCTTTCGAACTAGATTTTAGATCGTTTGTCCAAATCAAGATTAAATCCATTATCGCCTACCTTATTCATTGAACCAGGATTTTCTAACTTGCATAAATCCTTGCTATCTTCCACTTGTCGATGTCGTATTAGTCATCCAATTTGAAACCATAATATTCATACTCAGGCTAAAATTCTATCAAGCGATATCCTATTCAATCGATATTTTTGATGCACACTATCTTCCATCGTGCTATACTCTGATCGCATCCTAGATTATTCTATTTCAAACCCAAGTTTCAATTCATTTAATTCAATTTGAAATCTCTCGTACGATTTACTAAGTTTTTCTCGACCAAAATATTAATTTCCATTACCTTTGAATCCCTAATCGATATAAGCCTTATCACTTGTTCAACACGTTCTAACTCATTTGAATGAAATCTCGCGTGATTCTTTCGAATTCGATTACTTGTTAGGCGATATTTATACTAAAGCTTCACACAATTGCGTCGCTTGTTGCTAGACCCGTTTGTTATTCCAAAATCCTTGATTCGCTCGAACATTTCTAAGATGATCAATACACCACTCAGGGTTCAAGCCATATTCTATAAATCATCAAATCACTTATTCGTTCTCGAGTTATCGCATACATCACTCAGGAATCGAGTCACTTAAGTAAATTCTCAATCGTGTTTGCATCAATCTATTTAGCTCATTCCTTGGAACACCTGTGCATTCCCTATGCGTCGCGTTAATAATCTTAATATCCTATACTCCTCTATCGATAGTCCTCCATACCAACTATACTTGAGTCATAACTTATCGATACGAATAACTGTCCGAACTATATATCGAAACCCAGGCACGACTCCCTAATATTCTTCTTAGTGATAGTCCGATAACATTTCTATCGATAGCCATTCCAAGTTTGACTTATCCTTACCTGAATGATATCATAATCTCGTTCGCAAACTTGCTCGCACCCAAGGATCTTATCGCACGATACTTAACACAACTTAGCCTAAGCGTTGTGTGCATAGCTAACTGTTTGAACGATATTCTATCTCGATTACTAACCCTCTTGTGTTCACGTATAGGTATTTGGGTTCACATATAACTGGCAGATTTCTAACACGAGTCTATTCCCACGAAGTCTGACACAGGTGGCACAAAGGCCTTCGCTTCACAATTTCGTAAAAGCAATCATATCATTCATATGCACTTTCAAAAATATTTAGACTCATTGTATAGAACATCTCGTTGGAACATTGAGAGAGAGCATCTGTAACGTAATCCACGAACGAGCTTTCAAAACTGAGAAAATCGATAAGAAGTCCAAGGAGTAAAGCCATGCCCTGATACCAATATATCACGCCCCGATCTCCTACAGGAATCATCCGTCCCCGCTACGCACGAATCACCGCGCCAGTGCTCCATCGGGACTCGATGTCGCACGAGCTTGGAGTTGCACCCGTACGAGACAAATACCGAAACGACCGTTGATAACTTGTTCGCAGAGTCATCATAGCAGAAACATAGAATACACACAAGTATTGAATCCAAAACAAGCTTTTTATTGATATGAAGTAAAGATTACAAGCGGCGCTAGGCCGAGATTACAAGTCGCTTGTGCTCTCTCTCTCTCTCTCTCTCTCTCTCTCTCTCTCTCCATAATGAACATGCCCTCAGGCTTACAACTGAATCAACACTCTGTATGATGATGTTCCCATACATTATGTCTCATATATATGAGCTTCAGTTCTGCGTGCCCTGCTCCAAGACACCAAGTGCGGTCCACCGCCTCAATGCGTTAAGCAATCACCGAATCCGTACGAGTTCTCCCTGCACCCTGCATGCAATATGGTTGGATATCAGTATATTGAATGCTCTGGTGGGGAAGCCTCTCGCCATGCCACAAAACATGCACGTTAATTAGTTTCGTGTACCAACTATTAAGTTATATTTCTAGTCTTGCCTTAGGATCAATTTAATGGCATAAGATACAAAGCCTAACTCATGTGGCAGTGCGTCGTGCGATATACTAGAAACACGGCGATACTTACCAACTTACCATTTGTCCTTCCATATCCAAGTATACAACCAAGTTAAACAGCACAATTATATATATATATATATATATATATATATATATATATATATATATATATATATATATATATATATATATATATATATATATATATATATATTAAAATCCAAAGATCGCATAACAAACACATATATGCTACGAGTGTGTTTCTAAATCAGGTGCATAATATACACAAATTACGATACTCATATTACTTTGTGACTCAGGTTGTGCAGATTACTCGGATATCTTATACTCATATTACCCAAGCTTGTTATACTTGTATAGGCATGTTATACTTAGACTATTCAAATGTTTTTCAAAGCATCAGATTACTTGGTTCAATTAACGATCTGCACGCAGAGTGCGCCATATATTTGTTATTTGCCACAAGTTCATACAAGCCCATACGCGGGTTGTCGCCAAGTATGCAATATACTTAATGATACATAATTGGTCTTATGACCTGACGAGCCGCCATAGACAAGTTATAGTCTCAGCACGGGAATGGGATGCAACGCAGGTAGCAAGCCCCGCTACACACCTTCCAGTCCGAAGCAAACGACTATCTGAATATTTTTGACCGGTTCGGATTGACCCCGGTGCAACCAGCGGACCGTCCGCAGGAACCATAAGCCTGTGCACAGGTTGTCCATGACCATTGACGATCAACACTAATCTTTTATTACATGCAACATTTTAAGGCCTTGAATGAACATAACTACTTGACACAGTGCGAATGCATATACTCGTTCAGAAATCTCATGATCTGGTGTGTTCCATTCAATGCACCATTTATGCTTACGTTTTGCTACTTATTGCAGCTCCCATTTTGGGAGCTGCCTTGGCAACCCAACAGTTCCGAAGACTTTCCATGTTTCTATTATTTGGCTTGGAACGACTATTTTGATAGTCTTTCTGCCACTGGTAAGTGAACCATGATCTGTATTGTAATTCTATATCGAGACAATATTTATGTGACGATCATTTCAAGACATATGAAATGATATACTTGAAAGAACATATAAGGAACAAAAGTAACGCTACGAGGGTGAGGTTATAAGAATCTGTAAAACGAGCATACTATTCCGTTCAACCAATCTACTTCCATGTTATATGCAAAGAGATATAAGATAGAATTATTTTCTTAGCTAGGTGTGTTATATTCTTTATTAGCATGCAAGGGATGATTCGTCCAACGACTAGCATGTATCAACCATATTTTTAAGTGTGCAGGCTAAGCAAAGACAGGTTCATCGTAGCCACCCATGATGATTCGCCTCGGTCGAGCGATACTCCGAGAAAGCCTTTGAAAGTCTAAGTCTGAACTCCTGAAGGGCCAAGTATAGAAATCTTTTGCCTCAAACGAGTCTTCTCGCTGAGCAAAGCGGGTCGGATCATTGCACTTTCGCTATTTGAATCGGTTATCCACTTGAACGGAATGGGTCGTTACATTATACACCACTCAGAAAAAGTCTCGTCCTCGAGACTTCTTGAGCACAAACCATTCTATCAAAACTATCGAACATATCTCAAGCATATAAATTGGTACCACTAGATTCATTCGAACACAATTTCTTATTCGTTCCTTATATCATGTCGCGTGTATGCTGGTTCTGTCTCATTGAATGACTCTATCATTCAATCCAAGTTCTGACTCGGTCTCTACTGCGCCTTAGCGCGGAACATATATTGCTTAAAGCGGAGTATGTTATAATCCATCTCAATAATGATCTAAGGCTGAGGCAAACTTATTCAATTTGTTTTACTCGTCCATGTGAATCTAACATATTCACGTGCACTAGCATTCGAGATCAGCATATCGCGAATCTAGATCGTGCACATATTCAAGGTGTCCCTCTAACATATGCATGTCTACCAACTTAGCAATAGTGAAGTCTTTGCACTCGAGTTCAATATATCACTGAGTCTTGGATCATGCACACGTTCAAGATATCCCTCAAAAATATGCATTCAACCAAACTTAGTGATAATAAATTTGGACAAGCTACCCGGAAAAATCTCAAGGGTTCTCGTCTTACGAATCACAATGATACTTCCAACGGGGTCAATCAATTCCAATCTCACTCAAACAAAGTATTTTACTACCGTTAAGCACGATCTATCTGATTAACCGACTATCATCCAAGTCTTATTATCTATTTCGTTCACGTTAAACATAGTATACATTTATTGACCAAATCCTAACTCTAAGTCTTGTTGCTCCAGTTCTATGGCTTGTTCAAGCAATACTCTAAAGTCGGTCACACAATTATTTTACTTGGCACAGAGTCGTCTGCCTAATTACTTGGTCAGCTCACAAGGTCATAGGTACATTACAAGTTCATGATTCTTATCGAGCAAATTTGTTACTCGATACTTGCCCCAAATTCCTAAGGTCAAACCATTATTCTTTCGTACGGGGTATTCTACCCAAGCCCGTTTCACTCAAATTTTTAAACATTGAGCACAAATCATTCTATCCACATCAACACGTTATTTGCATAGGATCCGGGTTTTTTTAGCAAAACCGTTCCTAAGACACATTCGTTCAATCAAATCCATGATATATCTACGTCGCAGGTCAAACCCATTGATTTGCATAGTCTATCTCCTCCATTACGTTTGATAAATTTTACCCATCCATTCTTTTTTATGTATAGACCACCAAGACACGATCCTATTCTACATCTTATATATAAATCAAAAACTCTAAGTCGTCCGACACGATCTACCTATCCGTTCATGAAATCATCAAGTATATCTTACTTCACGTTCTAGACTAACTCCTCCTTAAAATACTTTGATTCATTTGTATCCTGAAACTCGTCTTATCGTGTCGAACCACAAGTCAAGACGATCTTTTAATTACTATGCTCTGGTCTTTCGCAAGTTCAATCATCCCCATTAGACGTGAAATTACCACGCCAACGCTCCCGCGGGATAACCGTCCTAATCCGGGCGTGATGAATGTATGAGCATGGAGTTTTACTCGTACAAGACATGAACGTCAAACGTTATGGTTATCATCGAACGAACAGACACCTTATCGTTTATACTTCACTCCATCCAAGATATATATCCTTTAAGTCATGTCCGTTCAGGCCATGATTATAATTTTTCTAGCAAAATCATCAGACTTCAGTGTTACCGTTTGATCAATCCGTAGTTTACTTTTAACATTTCTCAAATGACTAAGTTTAAAATCCTCAAGCCAAAGCCTATCCAACTTTGCTATATTTCATTCATCAAGTTCATTTGTAAAATCTTCAAACATGTTCCTACGAGTTCGATCATCCCCGCCGGACGTGAAATCACCACGCCAGCGCTCCCGCGGGATAACCGTTCTCATTTAGGCCCGATGTCGAGTGTTACCTTTTGAACTAGATTTTAGATCGTTCATCCAAGTCGAGATTAAATCCGTTATCGCCTACCACATTCATTGAACCATGATTTTCTAACTTGCATCAATCCTTGCTATCTTTCACTTGTCGATATCGTATTAGTCATCTAATTTGAAACCATAACATTCATACTCAGGCTAAAATTCTATCGAGCGATATCCTACTCAATCCATATTTTTTATGCATACTATCTTCCATTGCGATATATTCTGATCGCATCCTAGATTATTTCATTTCAAACTCAAGTTCAAATTCATTTGATTCAATTCGAAATAGCTCGTACGATTTACTAAGTTTTTCACGACCAGGGTATTGATCTTCATTATCTTTGAATCCCTAATCGATATAAGTCTTATCACTTGTTCAATAAGTTCTAACTCATTTGAATGAAATCTCGCACGATTCCTTCGAATTCCCTTACTTGTTAGGCGATATTTATACTAAGGCTTCGCACAATAACGTCGCTTGCTGCTAGACCCGTTTGCTATTCCAAAATCTTTGATTCGCTCGATCATTTCTAAGATGATCAATACACCACTCAGGGTTCGAGCTATATTCTACAAATTATCAAATCGCTTATTCGTTCCTGAGTTATCACATACACCACTCAGGAATAGAGTCACTCAAGTAAATTCTCAATCGTGTTCGTTTCAATCTCTCTAGCTCGTTTCTTAGAACTCTGTTGCAATCCCTACGCATTGCCTTAGTAATCGTAGTATCTTATACCCCTCTATCGATAGTCCTTCATACCAACTACACTTGAGTCATAACTTATTGATATGAAATACTGCCCAAACTATATATCAAAACCGAGGCACGACTCCCCAAGATTCTCCTTAGCGATAGTCCGATAACGTTTCTATCGATAGCCATTCTAAGTCTGACTTATCCTTACCTTAATGATATCCCAATTCATTCGCAAACTTGCTCGCACCCAAGGATCTTATCGTGCGATACTCAACACAACTTAGCCGAAAGGCTGTGTGCATAGCTAACTGTCCAAACAATATTCTATCTCGCATACTAACCCGCTTGGTGTTCACGTATTGGTATTCGGGTTCACATATAACTTACAAATTTCTAACACGAGTCTATTCCTACGAAGTCTGACACTGGTTGGCACAACGGCCTTCTCTTCACAATTTTGTACAAGCAATCATATCACTCATATGCACTTTCAAAAATATTTAGACTCATTGTATGAAACATCCAGTTGGAACATTGAGAGAGAGCATCTGTAACGTAACCTACGAACAAGCTTTTTAAACTGAGAGAATCGATAAGAAGTCCAAGGACGTAAAGCCATGCTGTGATACCAATATGTCATGCCCCGATCTCCTAAAAAAATTGGCCTTCCCTGCTAGGCACGAATCACCGTGCCAGCGCTCCCGCAGGACAATCTTTTCTATCGGGACATGATGCTGCGTGAGCCTGGAGTTGCGCCCACGCGAGGCAAATACCGGAAAGGCCGGTGATAACTAGTTCATAAAGTCGTCATAGCGAAAACATAGAATAAATATAAGTATTGAATCCAAAACAAGCTCTTTATTGATATGAAGTAAAGATTACAAGTCGCTCATGCTCTCTCTCTCTCTCTCTCTCTCTCTCTCTCTCTCTCTCTCTCTCTCTCCACAATGAACATGCCCTCAGGCTTACAACTGAATCAACACTCTGGATAATGATGTTCCTATATATTATATCTCATATATGTGAACTCCAGTTTCACGCGCCCGCCTCCAAGATGCCAAGTGCGGTCCGACGCCTCAATGCGTTAAGCGATCACCAAATACGTATGAGTTCTCCCTGCACCCTAAATGCAATCTAGTTGGATATCAGTACATTGAATGCACTAGTGGGGAGACCTCTCGCCATGCCACAAAACAAACACGTTCATTAGTTATGTGCACCAACTATTAAGTTATCTTTCTAGTCTTGCATTAGGATCAATTTTATGGCATAAGATACAAAGCATAACTCGTGTGGAAGTGCGTCGTACAATATACATGAAACACGGCGATACTTACCAACTTACCATTTGTCCTTCCATGTCCAAGTATACAACCAAGTTAAACCTAGAACGATTATATATATATATATATATCCCAAGATCGCATAACGAACACATGTATGCTACGATTGTGTTTCTAAATCAGGTGTATGATATACACAAATTACGATACTCATATTACTTTGTGACTCAAGTTGTGCAGATTACTCAGATGTCTTATACTCATATTACCCAGGCATGTTATACTTGTATAGGCATGTTATACTCAAACTATTCAAATGTGTT
Organism: Iris macrosiphon; assembly: GCA_036927795.1. NCBI lineage: Eukaryota > Viridiplantae > Streptophyta > Magnoliopsida > Asparagales > Iridaceae > Iris > Iris macrosiphon. The sequence continues at coordinate 25,677,027 of JAYESA010000018.1, read as the reverse complement.
TCAAAGCATCAGATTACTTGGTTCAATTAACGATTTGCACGCAGAGTGCACCGTTCATCCGTTACTTGACATAAGTTCATACGAGCCCATACGCGGGTTGCTGCCACGTATGTAATATACTTAATGATACATAATTGGTCTTATGACCTGACGAGCCTCCATGGACAAGTTATAGTCTAGGCACAGGAATGGGATACAACACAGGTAGCGAGCCCCGGTACACACCTTCTCGTCCGAAGCAAACGACTATCTGATTGTTCCTGAATGGTTCGGATCGGCCCCGGTGCGACCAGCGTACCATCCGCAGGAACTATAAGCCTGTGCACAGGTTGTCCATGACCATTGACGACGAATACTAAGCTTTTATTATGTGCAACATTTTAAGGCCTTGAATGAACATAACTACTTGATACAGTGCGAATGCATATACTCGTTCAGAAATCTCATTATCTGGTGTGTTTCATTTAATGCAATATTTATGCTTACGTTGCTACTTATTGCAGCTCCGTTTTGGGAGTTGCCTTGGCAACCCAACGGTCCCGAAGACTTTTCATGTTTCTATTATTTGGCTTGGAACGACTATTTTGATAGTCTTCCTGCCACAGGTAAGTGAACCATGATCTGTGTTGTGCTACTATATCGAGGCAATATCTATGTGACGAGCATTTCAAGACATATGAAACGATATACTTGAAGGAACAAATAAGGAACAAAAGTAACGCTACGAGGGTGAGGTTATAAGAATCTGTAAAGCGATCATACTATTTCGTTCAACCGATCTACTTCCATGTTCTATGCAAAGAGATATAAGATGGGATTATTCCCTTAGCTAGGAGTGTTACGCGGGTTCTATGCAACGGGCAGTCAACTAGTATTTGGCACGATCCCTGGATAAATAAGAAGGGCTTGATCCACATACTTGGGTGGCCGATGTACGAATTTATCAGGCACGAAGGCAATGTCAGCGAGTATATTCGGAAAGGAGTGTGGAACATTACTGATAGACACATCCGTAAGTGGTTTAAAAAGGAGGTGGAATCAATTCTGATTGACACAGATGGAGAGTCGGATTACTGGGTATGGGATGGAGCAGGTTTTGATATTTTCAGTCATCACGGTGTTTATGATAAGGTGCGGGAGAGACTTCCAAGGGCGGATTAGCGACCGGGGTTTGGCTGATGGGGGTGGCTACTAAGATGGAGTTGTGTATGTACAAGGCTATTCGGGACAGACTACTCACGAAGGAGAGACTAGCCAAATTTGGGATATATATCCCAAATGAGATTTGTTTACTCTACAATAGGGAGACAGAAACAAGATATCACATTTTTTTTAATGCCCTATGTCAAGTACAATATGGCAGCACTACCGAACCCAAGTCTCAAATGCAAACAGAAATCCGGTTGGATTGCATGATGCTTGTGAGGAAGTTAAAGCTATGATAGTAAAGGAGGGCAGAGGTATATGAAGGGGAGGCTTAACTATTCTCGATTGTTTGGCATGTTTGGAGGGAGAGAAACTGAAGAATTTTCGAAGGCAATGGCTCAACGTTATCGGGAATAATATTTTATAATATCGATAATGATCTCAAATTTATGGTGGGTAGAATTTAGTAAGGGGATAAGGTTATCCCCAGGTACGTATGATGTTTGGTATTAGCTTTAATCAATGAAGTACCTTTTCTTAGAAAAAAAGTATTTTCAATTGGAATATTTTAGCAAATATCCCTACCCAAAATATTAAAACTAGCATATACCCCCACTAAAAAAAACTAGCAAATATTTTCAAAATCAAAAAATTTGATTAAAAAAGGTACGGGCATACCTTAAAATTTTAATTGCTCGGTACAAAGAATAGGGGTCAGTTTGGTCACTGTAATGTAATCGTAATCGTAATATTGATTACGTTGTAATTTTAATTCGAATGTTTGTTTGGACAATAAAAATTAGATGTAATGTAATCGCTATTACAAGTTTTATTACGTTACATCAGTTTCTTCTAAAACTATTTACATCATCAAACCTATGTAATCGCGATTACATTACAACTTAAGGGGATGTTTGATATGTGGTATTTTTTTCTTTTTTTAGCCAGTTTTACTCGTTTTTTGTCGTTTTTTTTTTTTGTCATTTTGGTCGATTTTAGCGTTTTTGGTTGTTTTTGCCCATTTTTTCGTTGTTGATGGGTTTTTACGTTTTTTGTCAGTTTTGGTCTGTTTTGTTCATTGTTTGACATTTTGATTCGTTTTTTATCTTTATTTTTCGGTTTTGATGATTTTTTAACATATTTGTCATTTTTATAGTTTTATCTCGTTTTTGTCCATTTTTTTTTTTTGTCGTTCGTCTTTTTTTAGCGTTTTTGTTCGTTTTTTTGTCTTTTTAACATTTTGGTACATTTTTTCGGTTTTTGTCTGTTTTGCTCTTTTTTGACACTTTTGTCATTTTTGATCATTTTTTACATTTTTTGTCATGTTTGCCGTGTTTGATCATTTTTTATTTTTATTTTTTTTTTCATTTTTATCGTTTTTGCCCATTTGTTGTTGTTATTTGTCTTTTTTGCTATTTTTTTATTTTTACTGTTTTATGTCGTTTTGCTCAAATTTTGTTGTTTTTTATGGTTTTTGCATATTTTTTGTCAGTTTTGGTATGTTTTAATTTTTTTTTGATATTTTTGCCGTCTTTTGACAATTTTTTAACATTTTTTGTCATTTTTATATTTTTTGTCGTTTTTGTCCCTTTTTTTTATTCTTTTTGCTCTTTTTGCTTTTTTTTCAATTTGTTTGTGTTTTTTGGTCTTGTTTTAGCAATTTTTTTTTTGCTCATTTTTTTATCGTTTTTGATGGGTTTTGCACGGTTTTTCGGTTTTGATATGTTTTGTTCATTTTTTTTATTTTTTGTCGTTTTTGGTCATTTTTATTCTTTTTTATCGTTTTTTTTCATTTTTTGTCGTTTTGTCCCTTTTTATCGTTCCTTGGTCTTTTTGCTATTATATGTTGTTTTTATCGTTTTTTGTCCTTTTTGTTTTTTGTCATTTTGTTGTCCTTTATGATCATTTTTTTCATTTTTTTGTTTTTTATCGTTTTTGGTTTTTTGTCTTTTTGCACATTTTTTGCCTTTTTTATTTTTTATCATTTTTATTAATTTTTTTAAAAAATTTGGATCTTTTCACTCTTTTTGTCCTTTTTTTATCTTTTTTAATTATTTTTGTTTTTTTGCCTTTTATGATATTTTTTTCGTTTTTTGTTGTTTTTTCGTTTTTTTGGTCGTTTTTGAACTTTTTCGTTTGTTGTTTTGTTTCATCTTTCATCGCTTTTGATATTTTTTTTTTCATTTTTGATGGTTATTTTTCTTTTTGTCTTTTTTTCCAATTACATTACAAACCAAATTCCAATACGGTGAACCAAACTGGCCCTAGGGATATTTGCAAAAAAAATTTAGTGGGAATATATACTAATTTTAACATTTTGTTTGGAGACATTTACTAAAACATCCCTTCTAAATTAGATATCTCGTCGAGCTTCTCCAAAATAGTAGATACAATTATGGTCCGTTTGGTTCACCGTAATATAATCGTAATCGTAATGACGATTACATTGTAATTCTAATTCGGATATTTGTTTGGACGATAAAAAATTAGATGTAATGTAATCACGATTACAAGTTTGATTACATTACATCAGTTTCTTCTAAAACCAATTACGTCATAAAACCTATGTAATCGCGATTACATTACAACTTAAGAAGATGTTTGATATGCGGTAATTTCTTCGTTTTTAGTCGGGTTTTTTCGTTTCTCGTCGTTTTTGATTTTTTTTATCATTTTTTAGCGTTTTTGGTCGTTTTTGCTCATTTTTTTGTTTTTGATGGTTTTTGCACTTTTTCGATTTTGCTATGTTTTCCTAAATTTTTTTCATTTTTATCTTTTTGCACGTATTGTCTTTTTTTTATTGTTTTTTGTCGTTTTTGCACATTTTTGGTCATTTTTAACGTTTTTGTTCCTTTTTATTGTTTTTTGTCCCTTTATTATTTTTGCCTTTTTTGCTATTTTCTGACGTTTTTATCATATTTGGTCTTCTACTGTTTTTGTCGTTTTTTGGTCATTTTTTGATTTTTTTTGTTTTTGCTTTTTTTTGTCGTTTGTTACGTTTTTGCTCTTTTTTTTCGTTCTTATCATTATTTTGTCATTTTTGGTTTTCTATTGTAGTTTTTGCACATTTTTTGTCCTTTTTTCGTTAGTGTTTGTTTACTCATTTTTAAAAAAAATTGGTCCTTTTTTCGTTTTTTGGCTTTTTTGAGTTGTTTAATTATTTCATCATTTTTGTTCGTTTTTTGTCTTTTTGGTCGTTTTTTGATTTTTTTTTTGTCGTTTCGTTTTTTCATGTTTTTTATTGTTTCGCTCGTTTATTTTTTCTGTTTGTTTTTTTTTGATCTTTTTTCATATTTTTGTCATTTTTATCTTAATCGTTTTTTATTTTGTCGTTATTGAGTTTTTTCATATTTTTTAAAAAGAATTTGATCATTTTGTTCGTTTTTAATGTTTTTTGTCGTTTCGTTTTTTCATTTTTTTTTATAGTTTTTTTATCATTTTTTGGTCTTTTTGTCTTCTTTGTCGTTTTTGTTCGTTTTTTGTCGTTCTTTTCCATTTTTGATCTTTTTTTCGTTTGTCTTTTTCTTTTCTTTTTTTATTTTGGTTGCTTTTTCCGTTTTTGTTCGGTTTTTGTTGTTTTTTCGTTTTTTGTCATTGTTTTTTTTTTTATCTTTTTGTTTTTAATCTTGTCCCTTTTACGCTTTTTTTATATTTTTTTTTGTTTTTGGTCATTTTATTTTTATTTACATCGTTTTTTATTTCGTTTATCTTCTTTGTCAATTTGGGTTTTTTGGTTTGTTTTTGTTTTCTTCTTGTTTTTTAATGTTACTCATCGTTTTTTGGTGTTTTTCAATTTTGTCATATTTTTTTATCATTTTTGATCCTTTTTATTTTCTTTTTTTGTCATATTTTTTGTTTTTGGTCTTTTTTTATTATTTTCCTTTTTTAAGTTTTTGGTCGTTTTTGGATCTGTTTATTTCTTTGTCAATTTTGAACTTTTTAATTTTTTTTGGTCTTTTTTTTTCTTTTTTTTTTGTCGTTTTGGAACTTTTGTAGTATTTTGCGTGTTCGGTAATTTTTTTCGTTTTTGATCGTTTTTTGTCACTTTTTATTCATTTTGTGTCATTTTTGAACTTTTTTTGTCGTTTTTCGTCTATTATGATCGCTTTTTTCGTTTTTGATCATTTTTTGTCCTTTTTTAGTCGCTTTTGATCTTTTTCATTTTTGATGGTTATTTTCCTTTTTGTCGTTTTTGATCATTTGGTCTTTTTTTTGTCATTTTTATCACTTTTTTTTCTTCCATTTTTTGTGTTTTTTGATATTTTTTTTTGTTTTTGGTTATTGGTCTTTTTTAACAAAATGACCAAATCAATATTTTTCACTTTTTTATTTATTTATAAATATTTTTTTTTCCTTGTATTTTATTTTTATTTTTTATTGATTTGCTTTTAAAATTTATGATGTATTTTTTTAAAACATTGTTACCTTAAAACTAAATTACATTATATGGTAGACAAAACATATGAATACAATTGATATTACACTGCATGGTTTGATTACATGTTCCAACCAAATATGGTAATGTAATTATAATTTTACTATATTACAAACCCAATTACATTACAAACTGAATTTTTTTACTATTATAATTACATTACGTTGAACCAAACAGACCCTTAGTCCTATATCAGGATACTTAGAATTTGTGTTGTTATCTCTATTAGTCTATTATTATGCTGGACTGAGAAGTTTGTCATTATAAATTATAATAAAGTGACAATATATAAAATAAGTTATAATCTATCAAATTCAAATAGATCCTTGAAACATCATTATAAGGAAATGAAATAGCAAAAAAGAAGCTCACATTGTTACGAAGAAATCAAAATGATTATCATACCCATAGTAGCGACTACTACTACATCATACAAAATCATGGAAGAAACAATAGCCATCAAGTAATCATGGAAGAAACCAGAACCAATGAGCATATCTTCAAAACCATAAAATAAAAGATGGAGAAAAATTTAGAAAGAAAAATAGAAACCTAACTCAGAGTAAAAATAAAATAAAATAAAAGAATTAATAACAATAAGAAGAAGAACTTACAGATCTTTGTTCTATGATGCTCGATCGATCGAAGAAATGGGGTTGATACCCCTCTTTGGTCAAATCTGGCTCAGAAAGAATTTCGGCCAGAGCACCCTTCACCCTTCAGAAAGAATTTGATCAATAAGAATTTTGTAGGAGAATATAAAGTGAAGGATCTGAAGTTGGAGAAAATTAAAAAACTAGATTTAGAGTGAAAAAAGAAAGCTATATTCAGAGTTAGAAGGATTAATAACAATAAGAAGAACAACTTACATATTTTGTTCTTTGATTAACCCCAATTTCATGTACGGAGTGAAAGAAGAGAGAGATGAGAGGGAGATCAAAAAAATTGTATATTGTGAAAACTAGGGCTCCATGTTAAGGCGCTAAAATATTTTCGAAAAATTAGATGGTTTATTTCGTGACTTCTAAATTTTTTGACGGTTTTCAATAGAAATTGACAGTTTGTATCCGTCGAAAAAACATCAACTGTCATGGTCTGTCATTTTTCACAAACCTAAAGAGTCGAAAACATAAATATTTGGCGTAGTACACGTACTTACTATTACATTGTCCTGTTTCAGGAGCAGTATAGAGAAGGCTACCTAATATTCATGCTCAAATTAATCCACACACAACTCTTCAGGGCCTATACTTAAAACTATTTCGGAGCGGGAGATGTCAATTCAATATCTGCTACTTTCTATCTATGTTGGACAATCTGGAAATCAAGAAACAGTTCTCTATTCTATCAATCTTCGGTCTGTTGCGACAGCATCTACAAGAGCTATGTACGTCTTCGAGAGTCATATGAAGCAGGTTACAAACAAGGGATGCCAGACAATTCCCTCTGCTTTACCGAACCTTTAAAAGAAGATTGGTCACCACCACCGGCTAAAATGGACAAAATTAACTTTGACGGAGCATATCAAGATGGAAAAATGGGGGTTGCAGTTATCCTTCGGGACAACAAAGGAACATTCCTAGAGGCAATCTCAACATTCTAGGAAGGTGGAAGTCCATTGGAAGCCGAAGGAGTCACTATAAACTTGGGGATCCAGCTCTGCAAAAGGGAGCGACCATCTAATATCATCCTGGAAGGAGACTGTAATGTGCTAATTGATGCTATCAATCTTAGAGACTTAGATATCCTATGGCGAGTGCGACACGTCATAGATGCGGCTCGAACGACCATCGAAGGATATAGTGATATCTCCATCGCTTTCAATCTTTCATGCAGATTGACCAACACCCAAGTGTTGTGAGAGGTTATTGAGTCATACTCACCATTAGCCTCCTTCCAGAAAATAACATCTCTGGTCTTTATCGCCTCATCATCGGTAAGCGGATATGCTTCCACATGATAGGTGACAAAATCCTCTCTGAAGTCCTTCTATCTCTTCACTCGCTTAGATACCGATTATGTGAGTTCTAGTTCGAATGTTGTCTCTGGAATGACAACTTCATGTTCGACTACATATTTATTGGAAGCGCTAGCCTCCTATGCACTCACACTATTCTTCAGAATGTCCAAGTTAACAATGTTCTTGTGCCTTGCAAATTTATCTTCAAAGAATTATGCATCGCGATATTCGATGATATAATTTGACTCTATATCAAGAAACCTTCGAGCATCACTCTTCTCAGTATAACATAGGAAGATGGTCTTTGTAGTCCTCGTAACCAGCTTCTGAATCTGTAAGTCAGGAAGCTTCACATAAGCCATACACCCTTACACTCGAATGACATTCAAGTTGGGTCTGACTTTGAACCAGAGTTAATGAGGAGTGACATCGGATGTTGCGTACGGCACTCTGTTCAGAATGAAAGTAGCCGTGAGCGCAGCTTTTCCCCATAAGTAGTTTGGAAGACCCTTTGTCAATAACACTGAGTTCATGATCTCTGTCAACGTCCTGTTCTTCCTTCCTACTACTCCATATGATTGAGAAGAATACGGAGCAGTTGTCTCATTTATAATTCCATATTTTTTGCATAACGATGTGAATTCAATAGACATATACTCTCTACGTCGATCACTTCTGAGTCTCTTGAGTTATTGTCCTATTTGACGTTCAGCCTTAGACCTGGACTCCTTGAACTTTTTGAATGCTTCGTCTTTTGAATTGAGCAGATAGATGAATGCATACTTCTAGTAGTCGTCGATGAATGTAATAAAATAGTCCATCTTGGCCTTTGTGGAGAACTGTTTGAAGTCACAGATATCTGAGCGCACCAACTCCAGAAGATCTGTGCTTCGATTTACCAATTGAAAGATTTTTTTGTGATTTTTGTCTGCGCACAGACCTCACACTTCTCCACCTATTTACTCCCATATTTTGAGATAAGTCCTAGACTAAATATTTTGTTTATCCTTTTACAATGAACATGTCCTTGTCTATTTGTCATAACTCAAGAGAATAGCCAGAAGAAGAAACTGTATTAACATAATTAACAGAAGTTACAAGCTGAAGTATGAACATCCTTTCAGTGCAGAATAATTTTTTGAAGTATGTTCCTTTGTAAGACATTACCATCTACCCAACATTGATGTCCATCCTCAAGCCTGCGATGCAGAGCAGACTTCGTGAGACCAGGTTCTTGGCAATCACCGGTACGTGCTTCACATCTTGCAGCATCAGCGACTTCCCCGAAGTCAGGTTCAGTACCATAATTTCGGTCCCAAGTACTTCAGCTTGTGCCTGGTTCTCCACCATAACCTTCTCAGATGTATGATTATAGGTGTTGAACAACTCCTTCTTTAAGCAAACATGACAGGATGTGACATTGTCCACCCACCAGTCAGTGTCGACACTAGTCGTGATAACCTGTGCACTCATGGAAACCTTGTTAGGCTCACCTTGCTCTGTCTGTTTGGGCTTGGATCTACTGTCTTTCCGGGAGTGGACCTTCTTGCCATAGTTGAAATAAGTCACATTTAACTTGGTGTCATGACCCGCACCCGGAAGTTCGGGCACGAGTACGTGGGTACGTCCAGCCTACGCCGCAGAGTCGGCGGTAGTACGCTGTCTAGGTTAATCCACAGTTACTAACTAGCTCATTCACAACAACATAGGCAAGATAATAATGAGAAATAAAACTTAAGATTGCAACTGAAAGTAAATATGACAACAGATTCAAATGTTTAAGTACAGAAATTCAATATTGAAATCGGGGACAAACCCGATAAATAAGATAAGAATAGAATGAAAGATAACTACTACTAGCTACTCAGCAGCAGGGGTCTCCTGTGTGGGTTCTGGCTCCTCATAGGTATCATCTGTACCCTCATAAGGACCATAATAGGTAGGGGCAAGATCCTCATCATCGCCTAAATCAACAGATCCAGTCAGGAAAGGAGCAAAGTACACAGTGCACAACAATGTTAAACTAAATATTTATGACAATTTAAACATTGACTATCATGTTAAGGAATATGCATAAAGGAAAGTTAATATCTCAGAGTCAAAACTATAAACAGGAATATGAGAAAACAGAAGTAAACGAGCAGGAAAAGAAACTACACAGTCAGCAAGAATATAACATGACCTGAAGTTATCTGTATGAAACTTGTGTTTGTTTTTAGAATACTTAGTTGGCATGCAGGGGTTTATAAGGCTAATCCGGCCGTCATGAACGGCTATTAGTCACGAATAATCGAGATTCGGCTGATGGACAGTCGTGTACCAACAGCTATTATTCACGGCAAGGGGAAGGGTAAACTACATGCCTTTCAGTATTCTCCCACCCGACATGAAAAACAAGACATGAATTCCAATACTCAAGACATGAAATATAGTATTCTAACACTACATGTAATCAGCAAGAGTACTAGTAGAGCAGGGAATTTAATTATCACAATATAAAGATTAACTTGAAGTGCAGGTACTTGCCTGTTGTTTGGATCTGTTTAATTTGGTTCTTGGGAGAAATTTCCACAGATGAGTCCAAAAGCTAAAATAGACATTACCATCATGCTCAGAAGATGTCAAATAGCCAGAAACGCCTATCCTTGGGTCCAATTTGGAGACAAGGGCAAAAACGGCAGTTTCGGGTCAAAATGGGGTCCGCCGGTGGGCCCGCTTTGCACCGAAAAATGCGTCCGGGTCAAAGGTCTCCAAATTCACCAAACTTAGTGTCAACAGGTCAGGAACGCTGATACGAACCCAACGGAACTTTCAGATTTGGATTCCGATGAGCCGAACACAAAATCGCCCGTCGAGCGGGGCCTGTGGGGCCCACGACACGCGATTTCGTCAACGTTCTCAGAATCGAACCAAACTTGACCCACAGGACCAGCGTATCGCTACGAGTCCGATGGCGCAAGTTTCATCTCGATCCGACGAGTGTACACGAAATTAGGGTGAATTGCCGAAAAGGCGGATACGGAGCGATGTCCGCGGATACGCGTTGATTCCGGTGTGCACGCACACCCGAATCAGCTTCCACGAAGACTCACACGTCCGTATCGATGATGTGCACATATCTGTGAAGACCGCACGCGACCAAGTCGTCCCGTTTGGCGAAACGTACTCGGTTCCGGGGTGAAACAGGGTCTGGTTTTTCCTGTTTTTGGATCGCGGTGTGCGATCACCACAGGACGCGGTGTCCCGAACAGTTTGTCCGGACACCGAGAGGGTCATACAGGCTTCACAACGCAATTTGCAGAATTGAAAACGGAGCTACGAGACGAAAGTTACACATACCTGAAGGAGACCCGAAAACAGGGTCGAAATCGTGTCCGAGTCGTGTCGGACACTGTGTCCCGTGTCCGACACAGGAACAGAGATTAGGGTTAGGGTTTGTCGGAAAACGGCCGAGGACGGCGGAGACGGCTGCTGGACGGCCGGCGAGGGCGGGGGGAACGGTTCGCCGGAGTGAGGCGGTGCTTCTGGCGGCTCGGCGGTGGCGAGCGGCGGCCGGCAGCGGCGGTGGGGGCTGCTCGTGCTGCTGCTGCGGTTTCTGCGGGAGGAGACGGCGGGCGGCGCCGAGGGGGAGGGAGGCGCTGGTCGGCGAGGCGGGGCTGGGCACGGCGGGGGTCGACGGCGGTGGTGAGCGGTGGTTTAGGGTTAGGTGATGAGGTGGAGGAGGGGAATGGTGAGGGTTTTATAGGCGGTGTCGGGCGGCTCGTGGCCGGGGAAGGCGGACCGAGGGGGGAGACGGGGGTGAGGTGGCCGGCCGGTGCGGGGGAGTGCGCGGCGGAGGCGGCGCGCGACGCGGAGGCGAGGGAGAGAGGGGGGACCGGGTCGGAGGCGGTCGGGTGGCTAGCGGGTCGGGTTGCCCGACCCGACCCGACCCGGAAAGGCAGCGGGCTGGGCTGGGCTGGTAGCGGGCTGGGCCGCGGCCCAATGGGCCAGGGCGGCCCGCAGAAAATAAAAATAAAAAAAAAGAAATAATAATAATAATAAATAAATAAATAAATAAATAATAATTAATTAATTAGAAAAATATTTTTAGGCATTTAAAAATAGTTCTGAGGCCCAGAAAAATCCAAAAAAATTACCCTAAGTCCAATTTTCCATTCTACACCCAAAAATGTTATTTTCATGACATTTTAATATTATTTATTGCCAATTAAAAATCATTTATTAATTTGAAAACCTTGATTTTAATTACAGAAAATTCCCAGAAAATTCCAGAAAATTGAGAAAAATCCAAGATTGAATAATTTGAAAATTTGGGGGTTTACAACCTACCCAACTTACAAAAATTTTGTCCTCGAAATTTAAGAATAACAAGGCACGAAAGGAAAGGTCGAAAAATAAAATACAATATACCTCAGGTTTCAAAAAGATAGGGGTATCGCTCTCTAATCTCGTCTTCTCGCTCCCAGGTGGATTCGCCGGGAGAATGGTGCTTCCAAGCTACGCGAACCAGGGAGATAACCTGGTTCCGTAGGACTTTCTCCGAGCGATCCAGTATCTCCACGGGTTGCTCCTGGTAAGTCAGACTTGGGCCTACTTCGAGCTCTGAGTGATCCAAAATGTGACTGGGGTCTGACACATACTTCCTCAGCTGCGACACGTGGAAGACGTTATGTACTCCATCCAGAGAGGGTGGCAATGCCAGTCGGTATGCCACTTCTCCGATTTTCTCCTGTATGCCAAAAGGTCCAATGAATCTTGGGCTGAGTTTTCCACTCCTTCCGAACCTAATAGTGCCACGTGTCGGGGAAATCTTTAAGAACACCAGCTCTCCAACCTTAAAATAGAGTCATAATCAAGTCTTAGTTCCATAATCAAAATGTTTAAATTGACTTGAATTTTATAAATTTAATTACCTCAAATTCTAAGGGCCTTCGGTGGCTATTTGTCCAATGTCGTTGCCTGTCTTGAGCCACTCGAAGTCTGTCCCTTATTTGCTTTACCTTCTCAGCTGAATCGATCACCATCTCTGGTCCCAGCAGGGCTCTTTCTCCAACGTCGTCCCATGATAGCGGGGTACGACATCTTCGTCCATACAGCGCTTCAAATGGAGTCATCTCGATGCTGGCTTGATAACTGTTATTATAAGAGAACTCCACCAGATGTAAATAGTCTTCCCAGGATCCTCCAAAATCCAGAACACATGTACGGAGCATATCTTCAAGTGTCTGGATTGTACGTTCCGATTGTCCATCGGTTTGGGGATGATAAGCTGTACTGAATTTGAGTTGCGTCCCCAAGCTGGCCTGTAAGCTCTTCCAGAAGTGAGAGGTGAATCTTAAATCTCTGTCGGAGACAATACTTTCTGGAACTCCATGCAGCCTAACAATATGTCTGATATATAAATCTGCCAGCTTCTCTGTAGATAGCCCTACTTTGAAAGGTAGAAAATGTGCAGACTTGGTCAGTCGATCTACTATCACCCAGATTGCATCCTTACCACTAGGTGTCTTTGGAAGTCCGGAAACAAAATCCATTGTGATATGTTCCCACTTCCACTCCGGAATAGGTAGGGGTTGGAGCAATCCTCCAGGTCTTTGTCTTTCTGCCTTGACCTGCTGGCACACTAAACAATGAGACACGAACCTGGCTACTTCTCTTTTCATGCCATGCCACCAAACATGCGTTCTCAGGTCCTTGTACATCTTGTTGGCTCCTGGATGTATAGAGTATTGCGATCTGTGCGCCTCTTGCATGATTTCTTCTCTTATGTCTCCTTGAGGTACACATAATCTATCGCCATGCCTCAGTGATCCATCTTCGTGAATTCTGAATTCTTCTACTAGTCCAGCTTGCACTTGACCTCGAAGGCTTCGCAGGCCTTCGTCCTGAAACTGAGTCTCCTTGATCTTGTCCATTAAAGTAGACTGAATCTGCAAGTTCATCATTTGGCCTTCTTTTCCTGGGATAATTACTTCGATACCTAAACTTTCCAAGTCCTCCAGCAGGTGTCTGTCCATAGTCAAGTACATCGCCATAGGATACCTGCTTAAAGCATCAGCAACTACATTTGCCTTCCTAGGGTGATATTGAAGAGTGATATCAAAGTCTTTCATTAGTTCCAGCCACCTTCTTTGTCTCATGTTTAGCTCTTTCTGAGTGAAGATATATTTTAGACTTTTATGGTCCGTAAATATTTCCACCCTTTCTCCATAAAGATAATGCTTCCAAAGTTTAAGAGCAAAAATGACAGCTGCCAATTCTAAATCATGAGTTGGATAATTCTTTTCATGTGGTCGAAGCTGTCTAGAGGCATATGCTATTATCTTCTTGTTCTGCTCTAGTACACAACCTAGACCTTTTCCAGAAGCATCACTATAAATAGCGAAACCTCCGGTTCCGGAAGGTAAGGTCAGAATAGGGGCAGAAGTCAGCCTTTTCTTCAATTCCTCAAAAGCATGCTGACATTTATCAGTCCAGGTGAACTCTTCATCCTTCCTTGTTAACTTTGTCATGGGTTCAGCAATCCTAGCAAAGTCCTTCACAAACTTCCGATAGTAGCCAGCTAGTCCCAGGAAGCTTCTAATCTCTGCTACAGAGTCTGGAGTGGGCCAGGATTCTACTGCCGCTATTTTCTTAGGATCTACTGCTATTCCATCTCCAGTCACAACATGTCCCAAGAATTCTACTTTGTCTAGGAAGAAAGCACATTTGGATAATTTTCCATAAAGTTTTTCCTTCCTCAAAGTCTCCAATGCTAACCTTAAATGTTCTTCATGTTCTTCGGGGGTCTTGGAGTAGATCAAAATATCATCAATGAAGACCACTACAAATTTGTCTAGGTATGGCTGGAAAACTCTGTTCATTAGGTTCATAAAAACTGCTGGTGCATTCGTCAACCCGAACGGCATCACTAAGAATTCGTAATGTCCGTTCCGGGTATTGAAAGCAGTTTTAGGGATGTCTTCTTTTCTCACCCTTACTTGGTGGTAACCAGACCTTAAATCAATCTTTGAAAATACCCGAGCTCCACTCAGCTGATCAAATAAGTCATCTATCCTGGGCAGGGGATACTTATTCTTAATTGTTAAGGCATTTAAGGCCCTATAGTCAATACACATTCTGGATGTTCCGTCCTTCTTGGGCACAAATAACACTGGAGCTCCCCAGGGTGAGACACTAGACCTAATGAAGCATTTGTCTTCTAGCTCTTTGATTTGCTCATTTAGTTCTATTATCTCCTTCTTGTTGATTCTGTAGGGATTTTGGGACACTGGTGCTGCTCCTGGCACTAAGTCAATGGAGAATTCAACTTCTCGGTCTGGGGGTAAGCCTGGGAGATCCTCAGGGAAGACATCAAGGTATTCAGAGATGATAGGTGGCAATTCTTCTGTTACTCGGGCTCCACAAATTATGTTATTACCCATTTCTCTAGAACCTCTAGCAAATTCAAATTCTGGCTTGCCAGGGGGTCTGAAGATTACACTGCCTCTGTGACAGTCTATTGTGGCATGATGTTGACTTAACCAATCCATACCCAGTATAATGTCAAAACTGGGCACTGGCATTACAAGTAGTCTAGCATACAGTTCTCTTCCACATAATGTAATAGGACAAGTGTTACAGGCATCACTAACCGGGATGATTCCTCCACCGGTAATGATCTTATAACAATTCCTAAGGGGTTTAGTGGTTAAGCTATGCTTCATAAGGAAATCTACTGACATGAATGAATGAGAAGCTCCAGAGTCAAATAAAGTAATAGCTGGTATTGAATTTATAAGCACAGAACCTGTGATCACGTCTGCTGTGGCCTCAGCTTCTTCCAGAGTCATTGCATAAGCACGGCCTTGCTGCGGTGCACCCCTCTGTTGCTGCTGTTGGTGCTAAGCAAAGCGTTGTTGTTGAGTTGGAAGCGGGGGTCCCCTCTGTTGTGCTGCTGGGGGCCTGGCCTGGACTGGAGCCTTTGGTGCAGCTGGGCGTCCTTGAGCAGCAGGACAGTCCCTCAATTGATGTGCTGGGGAGCCACAATAGAGGCAGGCACCTAGCCTCTTTCTACAGTCTTGCCAAGTGTGGCCTGGTTTTTGGCAATAGTTGCAAGGGGGAGCTCGCTGGTTCTGTCCCTGAGCCTGGTGTTGGGGTGCTGGAGCTCGAGGGAGAGGACGCTGAGTTTGCTGCGGGGCCCTCTGTTGTTGTTGTTGCTGTTGTTGAAAAGGGCATTTGTTGGGTCCCGTATTTCCGGTATCTCTTTCTCGCTTCTGTTTGTGCCCCATATCTCTCTCTACGCTTTGTGCCACGCTCAGGATTTCCTCATAGGTGCGAGCTCGGCTGGTGGTGACAGCAAGGCGGATATCCGGAGATAGCCCCTTCTTGAATCTACGGGCTCTGTCCTCCGGGGTACGAACCATGTACTCCGCAAAGTGACTTAACCTGCTAAATTCGGCAGTATATTCATCAACAGTCATGTTATCTTGTTCCAGTCTCTCGAATTGGCTTTCGAGAGCTTCCCGAGCCACTTCGGGGTAGAATTTCTCCTTGAATAGCCTCTTGAAGTCCTCCCAGGTGACGTCGGAAGCAGATAGTTGGGGTTCATCTCTGAACCAGGTTCGAGCAATGTCGAACAGTTGCAGGCTTGCGGACTCCACTTTGAGGTCATCAGGGACCCGGGCAGTCTTCAGGAGTCTCTCGACATTCTCTATCCACTCATCGGCATAGAGAATGCCCTCAGTTCCATAGAATTCCAGAGGCCTAAGGTTCTTGAAGTCTTTGGCACTCCCTGGCCTCTTGAGTGGCGACTCCTGGGACTTAATAGCTTCTGAAAGGCTGGTCCGCAGAAGTGCAGTTTGTTCTTTCTGGGATTCCACCAATCCCTGGAACACTCCTAGCAGTTGTGCCCCATCTAGGGTAACTGCCGGGACAGATGGAGGCGGCGGGAGTGCAAGGGTCTCGGGCACATTCTGCTCAGCTGGTTCTGATGTGCCTCCTACTGTGTTCCTGGTCTGGACCATTCTGAAAGATTAAGGGATAGGAAGATCAGAATAGAAATACTTGGAAATCAAAGGCGATAGGAAAAATTGAGCAGCAATGATATCAAGAATTGAAATAAGGACGCTATACTGTGAATGAGCTTTTCCTAGAATCCTCAATTTTATTCCATACCCTGTCCTAAGGTATTACCCTATTTTAGGATAGGACCTGCATGGGCCACCATAAAAACGTGTCACGACCCGCACCCGGAAGTTCGGGCACGAGTACGTGGGTACGTCCAGCCTACGCCGCAGAGTCGGCGGTAGTACGCTGTCTAGGTTAATCCACAGTTACTAACTAGCTCATTCACAACAACATAGGCAAGATAATAATGAGAAATGAAACTTAAGATTGCAACTGAAAGTAAATGTGACAACAGATTCAAATGTTTAAGTACAGAAATTCAATATTGAAATCGGGGACAAACCCGATAAATAAGATAAGAATAGAATGAAAGATAACTACTACTAGCTACTCAGCAGCAGGGGTCTCCTGTGTGGGTTCTGGCTCCTCATAGGTATCATCTGTACCCTCATAAGGACCATAATAGGTAGGGGCAAGATCCTCATCATCGCCTAAATCAACAGATCCAGTCAGGAAAGGAGCAAAATACACAGTGCACAACAATGTTAAACTAAATATTTATGACAATTTAAACATTGACTATCATGTTAAGGAATATGCATAAAGGAAAGTTAATATCTCAGAGTCAAAACTATAAACAGGAATATGAGAAAACAGAAGTAAACGAGCAGGAAAAGAAACTACACAGTCAGCAAGAATATAACATGACCTGAAGTTATCTGTATGAAACTTGTGTTTGTTTTTAGAATACTTAGTTGGCATGCAGGGGTTTATAAGGCTAATCCGGCCGTCATGAATGGCTATTAGTCATGAATAATCGAGATCCGGCTGATGGACAGTCGTGTACCAACAGCTATTATTCACGGCAAGGGGAAGGGTAAACTACATGCCTTTCAGTATTCTCCCACCCGACATGAAAAACAAGACATGAATTCCAATACTCAAGACATGAAATATAGTATTCTAACACTACATGTAATCAACAAGAGTACTAGTAGAGCAGGGAATTTAATTATCACAATATAAAGATTAACTTGAAGTGCAGGTACTTGCCTGTTGTTTGGATCTGTTTAATTTGGTTCTTGGGAGAAATTTCCACAGATGAGTCCAAAAACTGAAATAGACATTACCATCATGCTCAGAAGATGTCAAATAGCTAGAAACGCCTGTCCTTGGGTCCTTTTTGGAGACAAGGACAAAAACGGCAGTTTCGGGTCAAAACGGGGTCCGCCGGTGGGCCCGCTTTGCACCGAAAAACGCGTCCGGGTCAAAGGTCTTCAAATTCACCAAACTTAGTGTCAACAGGTCAGGAATGCTGATACGAACCCAACGGAACTTTCAGATTTGGATTCCGATGAGCCGAACACAAAATTGCCCGTCGAGCGGGGCCTGTGGGGCCCACGACACGCGATTTCGTCAACGTTCTCAGAATCGAACCAAACTTGACCCACAGGACCAGCGTATCGCTACGAGTCCGATGGCGCAAGTTTCGTCTCGATCCGACGAGTGTACACGAAATTAGGGTGAAATGCCGAAAAGGCGGATACGGGGCGATGTCCGCGGATACGCGTTGATTCCGGTGTGCACGCACACCCGAATCAGCTTCCACGAAGACTCACACGTCCGTATCGATGATGCGCACGTATCTGTGAAGACCGCACGCGACCAAGTCGTCCCGTTTGGCGGGACGTACTCGGTTCCGGGGTGAAACAGGGTCTGGTTTTTCCTGTTTTTGGATCGCGGTGTGCGATCACCACAGGACGCGGTGTCCCGAACAGTTTGTCCGGACACCGAGAGGGTCATACAGGCTTCACAACGCAATTTGCGGAATTGAAAACGGAGCTACGAGGCGAAAGTTACACATACCTGAAGGGGACCCGAAAACAGGGTCGAAATCGTGTCCGAGTCGTGTCGGACACTGTGTCCCGTGTCCGACACAGGAACAGAGATTAGGGTTAGGGTTTGTCTGAAAACGGCCGAGGACGGCGGAGACGGCTGCTGGACGGCCGGCGAGGGCGGGGGAACGGTTCACCGGAGTGAGGCGGTGCTTCTGGCGGCTCGGCGGTGGCGAGCGGCGGCCGGCAGCGGCGGTGGGGGCTGCTCGTGCTGCTGCTGCGGTTTCTGCGGGAGGAGACGGCGGGCGGCGCCGAGGGGGAGGGAGGCGCTGGTCGGCGAGGCGGGGCTGGGCACGGCGGGGGTCGACGGCGGTGGTGAGCGGTGGTTTAGGGTTAGGTGATGAGGCGGAGGCGGGGAATGGTGAGGGTTTTATAGGCGGTGTCGGGCGGCTCGTGGCCGGGGAAGGCGGACCGAGGGGGGAGACGGGGGTGAAGTGGCCGGCCGGTGCGGGGGAGTGCGCGGCGGAGGCGGCGCGCGACGCGGAGGCGAGGGAGAGAGGGGGACCGGGTCGGAGGCGGTCGGGTGGCTAGCGGGTCGGGTTGCCCGACCCGACCCGACCCGACCCGGAAAGGCAGCGGGCTGGGCTGGGCTGGTAGCGGGCCGGGCCGCGGCCCAATGGGCCAGGGCGGCCCGCAAAAAAAAAGAAAAGAAAAGAAATAATAATAATAATAAATAAATAAATAAATAAATAAATAAGAATTAATTAATTAGAAAAATATTTTTAGGCATTTAAAAATAGTTCTGAGGCCCAGAAAAATCCAGAAAAATTACCCTAAGTCCAATTTTCCATTCTACACCCAAAAATGTTATTTTCATGACATTTTAATATTATTTATTGCCAATTAAAAATCATTTATTAATTTGAAAACCTTGATTTTAATTACAGAAAATTCCCAGAAAATTTCAGAAAATTGAGAAAAATCCAAGATTGAATAATTTGAAAATTTGGGGGTTTACACTTGGGCTTTGGCTTGAATGAACCGACTTCTCCTTCAGATGGTTGAAGTCCTTCTTCTTGTTGTGAGAAGCCTTTCGCTTTCCCTTGGAGTTACCAACATGCACCAAGTTGGCCTTGGCCAACTGCTTAGACAACGGGTCCACACCTTGTTTTGAGCCCTTGACTCATCTTTAATGTGGATCCAATGTAGTAGAAGATAAATGTTGACCTCCATCTTCTTTCGGTGCATATTCGAGACAAAGTTGCTACACCCAGGCTGGAGCTTGGCGACAATCTTTCCCACGATGAAAGCGTCGATCATGGGCATGCCATCATCCTCAAGTTTTTTACGTAACTTGAAATTTTTCTTGACTTGAGGCAACATCCTCTTGTCGTCCTCAAACCGCATCTTTCAGACATTTTGGGTCATATAGACCTTGTTGCGGTTCTCATCAGCCTTGTAATTCTTTTCCAGTGATTCCCAAATGACCTTAGCATGATCCGTCTTGTTGTATGACTCCCCCAGAGTATCTTCCATATAGTTCAGAATCAACAACTTGCAGAGGTTGTTGTCTCTCCTGCACTTGTACCGTATGGTAGTTGATGTAGCAATCGCCCGAACAGTAGCATCATCATCCTCCAAAATTTTAGGATAAGGATTTTTCAACACGTAGTCCACGTTTATGAGTTGAAGATTAAGGTTGACCTTTCTCTTCCAGATGTTGTAATGCTCTCCGTCAAACTTCTTAAGTTTGTTAAACCTTGTGTGGAGAAGACTTGCATAATTTTTCTCCATCTTACTCGGATCTTGCTTTAAGATTGTTAGTCCCAAGGCTTAACCAAAGATGGATGAACAGAAAAAGAGGGTTCACCCAACGGGTTCCCTGAAGATGAAGGCGAGATCAAGGGTTCACCCAACGGGCTCCCTTTCAGACTATTATCGACAAGGGTTCACCTAACGAGTTCCCTCCCTTACAATAATTGAAAACAACTACCAAACCAGATTACTACTCCTTCTAGATCACAGAACTCAAGAAGCAAACCACATTCTTCCTTGTAAACGCAGTTGTAATTGGGACATAACGTTTACAACTTGAAGAAGAGAGAAGAAGAAAGAATAAAAAATTATTCTTGCTGGGGTGGTGAAGACCATCGTTGCTCAAAGTAAGATTTGCCCTCTATCAACGTTCTGCTCTCAGGAGCCAGCAAGTTCACAAGGGAACTTCTGGAATGCTCGTAGTCACCTCTGAGAGTAACTCGAATGGACTCCTTGGACACCTCTTATATTATTTTTGATGTGCCTCCAAAAGAAGGCCATAATGCCCTATTTATAGAGAAGGGTGGAAACTCATCTCTTCTCCCATCCAATGTGGGACTAAAATACCAACTCCCCAAAAATAAAGAATTGATTCCAAATTCCGCCATCAACGGAGTTACGTGCAATCAACATAGCCCGCAACAACACAGCAGCACATGCACGCAGACTAGCAGACATGTAGCTGCGCATGGCCGTATATTCCGCGCATGCACGTATATTCTCATGCATAGCAGCGCCTAACCGTGCATTTCGCGCATACGCAGCAACCACGCATGCAACCTACATAACCCGAGTTCGAGTCCAAGTCCGTGTCCGAGTCGCTAAGTACCATTGGGACAGTTCCTAATGAAAATTTTCCAAGAGAGTGACAAAAAG
The DNA here is from genome assembly GCA_036927795.1 of Iris macrosiphon. Taxonomy (NCBI): domain Eukaryota; kingdom Viridiplantae; phylum Streptophyta; class Magnoliopsida; order Asparagales; family Iridaceae; genus Iris; species Iris macrosiphon. Next base: position 25,655,852 of record JAYESA010000018.1, on the reverse strand, counting down.
TATAAATGCTTTTTTTGAGGAGTTATTCAATTTTTCTCATAGCAAAATACCCGATATGGCACCCACATGTGCCCCACCACACCCCATGCGCACACCTCAACATATACAAAATATTATATTGAGATCCCACTTGGTGGTGTAGCCACTGTGAGACTATCTTTCACTAGTCCAAAGGCAAAAATACCAACATTCATTCCCAGGAAAGCTAATGTTTCTGCTCACTCTTTAGCAGCAAATGCTTTGTTCTGTCATTCAGTCCCTGTTACGACTCTGTTTCGAGAGTTACCTACTTGTAGTTTAGCTCATGTTCGCAAAGATATGGCTAACATCAGTTCTTCATCTTTATAAAGGTAGCTCCCCCTTTTCTTTTTCTTTTTTGAAGATGGCCAGCGATACGCAAGAGCCTTTATGCAAGCTGCATTATATTTCATTTCGGTCCACTGGTCCATACCTCCTCCGCGGTTTGATCCCGAGACAGTCTGTCTACCAGGAAGGTTATACCTCTTCTCACTTACCACAAGAGCCAGTTGAGTTCGGTGTAGCTCCCCTTTGATTTTAAAAAAAAAACTGGTAATTGTGACCATACGAGCAAACTTGACATTATAGCTTTCTCAATTGAGGTATTTTGTCGGAGTTGAAAGTTATTTCTGAAATAGGGTCTATGTGATAATTCGACGATACATACAATGTCAACCGAAAGTCTAATTAAATTCACATGAAGCTCGCTAGGTCTTTCGGCTGCCTCTATCCTCATCAGACTGGCTCTAAAATCACACTATACTCGATCCCTCTCACCAGAGATGTGACAAACATATAGTGCTACCGATTGCTGATTTCCAAGAACATTCACACCTCGTCGAGCCCATTCATACATTCTGGACAGGAGTGACTGCTACTCCATCACCGTCCACCCACTCACGTCTCCCATGAATTAGAAAATTCATAACATCAAAAAAATATAAAACTTGATGTCTCTATTCCAGTGTTCCTTCCGAAATGAAAACATACACTTTTTACTAGTTAATTAACCTAATTCTCATCTTCTTCCATATTGACGCACACATCTCACCCAATATTTTGAAACAGAGGATACAACTTTTATATATATATATATATATATATATATAT
>JAYESA010000018.1:24917149-24959649 GCA_036927795.1 Iris macrosiphon | reverse complement strand
CACAACGTTATTGCAGTGAGGGCATGCTGTAGGATCTTCAGCTGCGGCTTGACTTACGCCAGATAGGTATCGACATTTTGTAATACCTAGCTGAGTGCGGCCCGAGTGTCTCTAGAGAGCTGGAGCAACTCGTAGAGTGACAACTTTGCCAGAGTGTTGGACAACTGTGCCAAGATATCAAAGTTGTAGGACTTCTCCAGCCCTTGAGCCATTTCCTTGCACAACGTCTTGTCAAAGCGAGCCTTCTTTTGCTTGATTTGTCTGCTGTTGGAGGCTAGGATGGTCCTGGATCAGACACATCGGGTGCAGTGGGTGCAACTGTTGGTGGAGCACTTTCGTCGAAAGTGTTATATTCCCGCTGGTAGGTCAAGCCCGACCTAGTCGCCTCTGCCATGGCTTCCTCAGTGGTGGAGGACAGAATATGGCAGGATTTGGACTTCTTGCCTTTGGACTTGGTGGCAGGAGATGCCGTCGGCTGCCTCAAGTCTTGAACGAGGTCTGGATGGACCCACATAACCTCTTATCATAGTGTGGTAAGCGGTATTAGCTTGGACTTTTGGTCTCGAGCCGGTGGAAGGTTGACAACTTCCATAGTTGCCTTGGGGATTGGAATTACCCCGTCTTGGGCTTCTGTTGGTGGAAAATTGCCGAACTGTAGGAATACCATGTTAGCGGTAACCGTTACGTCGTCAAAATCCAAGGATAAAGCTTTGGTGTCGATCAGACGCTGGATGTACCACTTTAAAGTATACCACTCTTGCATCCGGTGGTGGACGTAGCAGTAGAAGTGGCAGTACTTCGGGTTATTCATCTCTGCCGCTTCTGGTTGGCACTTAACGTCGGGAGGCAAATCTTACCTCCTTGCATCAGCATGTCGAAGGTGGGTTTGACATCACCATCTTCAAAAGAGTAGGTCTCCTTTGGTTTCTGAGCCTCTGTTTGCTTTTGCTCAGGTTTCTTCGTTACGTTGGCGACCATAGCTTGTTTTTCCTTTGCATCGCGGCTGTTGTTGCCGTTGTTGCTATTGTTGGCGGGACATTTTCCTTTTTCCTCAGCCGTAGGGATATGGATTCCAAAGCACCGAGTGTCTTTGAGCTTTTTTTCAGCGTTGACATCACTTATAATGAATGATGTCCAGTCCTTGGACTGGCTCTCGCCTACCCAGAGGCTGACCGCCAGAAGCATATTTTTCAGGCACATCTCCATTAGTGTGGCCTCAGGATTGCCAGGGAAAAACCTTATCGCCGCCTGTCGGAACCGCTCGATGTAGTTTCATGTTAGTTTTTTTTTACCCTGGACGACATCCATCAGAGATGACATCGTCATATCATTTACAGCCTCATAGAATCTATTGAGGAACAGACACTTGAGATCATCAAATAATGAGATACATTTGTCTTTGAGACTGCAGAACCAGTCGAAAGCTACCCCTGACAATGACCCGACGAAGAGTTTGGTAAGGATAGTGTCACTACGGATAAGTGTCCCATGGTGATCTTGAAGTAGCTCATGAACCGATGAGGAGGGAAGGACTTCCCGTCAAACGGGTTGATGTTAAAGGGCTTATACTTGGGTGGATACGGTATATCCCTCTATTTTATCGGTATGGTTGCGGTACCCCAAGATCATGGAATGAGTCCCGATTGCCCATAAAATCTAGGCGAGCCCAGAGTTGTCAGACCTCTCTCATTGCTTCTTTGGCCTCATTTGCCGCTAATGAGCGGGCATGGAAGAATTATCGCCCGTGGATGGGGTATTTGTGTTTGAATCCCCGTTGGTCCCGGGGTCCAAGTTTGCTTTCCCAAAGGCCCTTGCTGGCTGGGAAGTCATGTTTGCCTTGATTTCCAGGATTGTCTGGGTCAAGGCTTGCATCGATGCCCTCATCGTATGCATCATGTCCTCAAAAACCTCGAGGCATTGTCAGTCACCTGGGCCTTCAAGGTCATCGTCGGCCATATAAAACCGTCCTTACGTGGGAAGAAACTGACGGGACAGTGGAGTCGTGCCCCCTGTTTTGTACCCTTGTAGTAAGTATTCTTCGTGGAAAGATGGTGATGTTGTATCCTCCTTGGATTCGGAGGGGATATTACCTCCAGCGTAGGAGATAATGTTATCTTGATAAGGGTAGCTACCCTCAGAGATCTCAGGATCCGTCCCATAGGGATCGTTGTCTCCTCGAAATATTGGGTTGTTGCGTACGTCCATGGGGACACTACCCCAGCTTGGGCTACCCCCAGAGGTTCTAAGAAAGAACTATCCCCAAGGGATGACAACTTCTTCCTTGAGCGGGTGCCTTGGAAGACGCCTTTTACAGGTGTCGTTGTCAACCCTCCGGGTAATCGCCTTTGCTATGCAGTGGTAGAGAGCGCCGGACTGGAGGTATTTGACTGCTTTCTTCCTTGATGGCGGGAAGCTTTCTTGTTGAGTAGCATGAGGCAAAGAAAAACTTCTCTTCTTCTGATACTTGCACATAATCTCCGAGTTGCTACCGGGTAGGTACTTTTCGGTGCAGTCACTGGAAGGCCGACTGCTTGTCTGTGAGTACTGCTGCTTTATTGCAACAGTATTTGATAATGATGTTGGCGTAGCTGTGCCACGGAGAGGGCATGTCACACGCCACAGTTTTTTTCCTTGCTTTGTATTTGTGAGTAATCACGTCACGCAAATTATGCGAAGGGTATTTTACCTTTGCATCCTCTTTGCGAGTCCGGGTATCCCAGACACACGGATGTGCAGGTGCTGTGTTTGCTCCCTGGATTGAGGTTCATACACGAACTTGTCCGAGGTACCGATGGAAGACTTTTGAGAATGACCCTGTCCATTGGTCTCTGTGGGCTGGACACATGGGTTAGTCCTGTATAAATTTCTGTCAGAGGCTCGCGTAATAACTAGCGATGCATGTTGGTGGTCGGTCGTATGAGCAGTTGCTTGAGCTTGACGTGCTCGTACTGCCCTAAACTTCTTCAATTTAGCCCTCACAGGCACATAGTAAGAAGAGTCCAGATTTGGATTTTCGTCACTCTCAGTAGGTCGCATAGGATCTGCGCCGCTTGAGATACGGTCGAAAACAAAATTTCTATTGCTGTCAGAGCCGCATACGACTGTGAGTTGATGCTGCATGGACAATCTTATGCAGCCTGTAAACCCCCTCAACCAATTTAGGGTTCAATTGGATTTAATCCAGAGACTAGGAATTATTTGTAATTCAATTAGAATTAATGAACGGCAATTATAAATACCCCACTGACCATGATAATTCCCTAGCTACGCAATGCTCGTTAATTTCCACCTTGCGCAGTTAATTATTAATCTAGTAATATTTGGAGGCCAATTTCACCCTAAGCAGAACTTCACCAAGCCATATACACTCTTTCACATGGACTAGCCCCACCCCAGCTAGGGCAGACAGGCCAAGTCCCTAGGCCAGCCATCAACCCCCTTATAAATATACATACTCCCTAGTATGAAACCCTAAAGTTTACTATTCATCAAATACCCAAACCCTAGCCGTTCCCCAACATCCGAGTTACCCCCCCCCTCCGACTGCCCGACGCCACGTTGCCACCGGACCCCCACTGCTGGACCGCCATCCACCGCCAGCAGCACCGTTCGCCTGCAACCATCGGACACAGCACCATCACCATCACCCCACGCATTCTAGCCGAACCATCTCCTTTTCGACCGGACACCCACCGCCTCCGACTTCACAAACCCCGCCAACCACCACCCTCAGGTCACCCCGACCTAACCCTACGAACTGTCAGCCACCCCGTACCGCTTTCAGCCCGCTCGACGCCTCCAAGCCGATGCCACCAACCGCTGCAGCCGCTGCCACCAAGCCTCTGCTGCCGCTGCCGGTCAACCCACGGTGGACGCCGGAGCTCTGTCGCGAGGAGGACGAACAGGACCTCGTCCCAACAGTCAGGTATTCGATTCCCCGCTCGTTCTCGCGTAGTATCGTTGTAAGACTGGTTACTCGAGTCGTCGTGCCGCCGTGTCCAGTGTCGACACAAACCAGTTAGAATGAAATAAATACAGATATATATATGTGTGCTAATAATTAAATTAGATAATAATAAACTGAATCAACCCTAATTATATGCGTGCTAGTACGCTGATTAACAAGATGTAGAATTTATTTAATAACTAGCAAACACCTAAATTACGAGACCTGTCACCAAGGCTAGTAATTCACCTGAAAGCTTTGAGACAAACCGAGTACGTTTGGACATGGGAACCAAAGGCATGTATTCATATAAATCCAAATTAGTGACAACCCCTAACCTTAGTAATTATTGTCTCAAGACACACGCTGACAAGGACAGAACATGTGTACACCTAGCCACATGCACACGTGAAGCCGTCTTCGATCAATCGTGAACTGAGACAGTTCCTAAGAGCAACGTAGAGTCTGCTTATTGTCTTAGTGTCTGATGTTAGATTGCTATATTATATTGTGTGTTTAGGACCATTGGATCAGACGGAAGACATCGCAGGAGCAGGCTTCTGGCATTCACAGCTTCCGGATACAGGCAAGATACCTTGCTATAATTACTGTTTAATTTAAATCTGCATCTGTTGTATTTTATTCTTGTTGCTTGTAGTTTATACAACTGTGAGCGTCCGAGTTGTCTCGGGTGCATTCGACGGTTACGTCGATGTTAGAATATATATATGGACTTAGCTCTTAGCAGACTCAACCCATTGGACGATACTCTGTTATTGTCTGAGACCTGACACCTTACACGGACACTGAGATATATATTCATATTGGGATGCGGGTTTGCGCACTCGACTAGCTATCGTTGCGTGTAATCTACATCACGGTTAGTATGTAGTCAGGATATAAAATAGAGACTTGGCATATAGATACAGGGTATGCACGTCGAGTAGTCGACTTGCGTATCTACATTGGGCGGGGAGGACAACTAGTAGGCGTATGGAGTACACCCATTGGAGCCATAGTTTCGAAGGAACCTCGGATCCAATGACTTTCCCTTTATACTGATTCCACGTTCTTCGGAGCGATATGGATGATATACTGTACAGATGCCACCTTTTTCGGAGCGTGGACGATATGCCTACACCTATCCATACGCACCAGCGTTGTTCTCACATTGCATTCACTTAGATGGCTAGCACACCCTTATTGTATTTATTTTATTCAGTATTCATATATAGCATGTTGTTTTCTTGTATCTTGTTACGTCCCTCTGAGGACCTGGTACCTTTCCAGATTTAGACGAGGCTTACTACCCCACCGTATACGGCCCAGGACATGAGACGAGATTCGCTTCAGCTGAGGAGTTGGAGGTGCAACCGTCAGAGTTTCCGTGATCATTTGGTAGGCTATTAGCCTAGATGGAGGGCATCATTATCTACTCAGCCGATGCCCTAGTCATTATCTTTTATATCTCATTTCAGTACTTTATTTCGTCATAGTAGTGGGTTTGTTCCCACCAGACATCACTAGTTATACTATGATATCTTGAGACTGGTATTTATTAACCAGCAGTTTATTTAGTGTTTCCTGCTCTTTACATTGTGGATGAGATTAGTTTACCTGTTATTGACTGATATTGGACATGTTAGTATTATAGGACAGCGTAGCACTCTTCGTGGATCCATTAAATTGGGATATCCTCGGAGACGTGTCAGCTGGCTATTGCCACGTGGCCTGATTCCATATATTTTGGGACTGGGGTGTGACACAGCCTCCTTCTTAGACGTATAAGACCTACCCCAGAACTTCTGGCATCATAATATTTTTCTTTGCTAGATTCTGAGTGCTGAGGAGTTCCTGCGTCAGTCGAAGATGCCGCATAGACGTGGACTTCCTCAGCAACAGATTGAGAGGCAGAGATCGCCTCCTCTGCAGTTGGGCGAGGTGCAGTGGTCTTTGCTACCCACATTATGCGGGTCTTCTTGGGTTTGGCTTTCCTTGGTGAAGGATTCACACTTCCTTCAGAGAGCATTTCCTCGAACGCTTGCTGGTCGAAGCAAACTACCAGCATCTTTTGCGCTGAGACAAGCTTGGCTGCATCGGATTGCGTCACCAATTTCTCAACAGGAAGAATTTGGTCCACAGCAGAGTCGTCATCTTGATTTAAATCAAAAGGAAAAATTAAGAGAACTTGATTTGATCAACAAACTAGAGAGTACAAAGAAGAATCCTAAGAGACAATCTAAGTACAAATTTATTTTGATCTGGGGGGGGTGACGATGGAGGGTTAGGAGTGTAGCAACTCTCTTTATACCGTGGATAATCTGGATGCAGAAGCTTCTCTCCTTAGTTTTAGTGTGAATCCACAGATAGCCAGCCCTTTGTATGGGTGTGGTACATTGCTATTTATAGCCATCAAGTGGATGTGTTATGGGTGCCGCATATGCTCGTGCTTGGTGGTCGCATGGGGCTTCTTCAGCATAATACGGCCGTAACAGTAGCCGCATGGTGCGGGCAAGCCGTCCCGTGGGTTTGGTTAGGATTTTCTGTTTGAAGAGATCTCGGGGATGTTGTGTGCATAACTCGGTCAATTAAAAACTTGGTCAACACTAACTATACGAGAAATCGTCTTCGGTTGTAACAAAAAATATTGTGAGTCAAGAGTCACATACTGTTGTAGTCGCATAGAAGCTCTCGTTTGGCTTTGGTCGGAATGACCCTCTGGCCGTATATGGACGAGGCCACATGGGTCTTGATGCCACATGTGTGCTCTTATTTGGCCTTGGTCAGGTGGATGCTCTGGCCGCATGATGTCGAGGCCGCATGGGTCTTGAAGTCGCATACGTATGACACATGGCATGGCCCGTCTGTCGAGATAATTAATGCACTGATGTGACTTTTTTTCTTTTCCTGAGTCATTGTCTATATGGATTCTGAAGCATATCAGGGTGATGAGTGAGGTGTCAGAGCTTCTGACAGACATCAAAATCAATGTCAGGGGGTTTTATGAGACCACCTTGCTCTGTGGTCATTCAGGTCGCATATGGGAACTGCATGGAGTCTTATTCGCATGGGGCCAGAGACGCATGGAGTCTGAAATATATTGGGCCAGAGACGCATGGAACATATGGAGTCTGGGACGCATTGGGCCAGGGAAGCATGGATCTTTTGTCGTTTTCTGCATTCATGGCATTTGAACAGCTATATACTACCAAAAGTAATTACGACGAAACTGTCAGCATAGATTCCAATCAGCGGTGCAGGATTCGAGGTGGTCAAAATGATTGTCTATTTTGTCAAAGTCATAAATGCGCTTATGTGACTGTAGGGACGATGCGTCAAAGGGCGATATACGTTTGGGGATGTCATGTATCCAATGGTGTCATGCGTCCGTCGCTGTTATGCGTCCAACGTAGTTTTGCATACACCGTAGTTATCCGTACCTTGCTTATTTGTTGACTACAAACTGGAGTGCATGGAGGGATTTTCATGCTTCCACAGGGGAATGCGGCAGGATCCTCAGCTGGCGGCTTTACCTAGGCCAAGTAGGTATCGACATTTTGTAATGTCTCACTCAGAGCAACCCGAGTGTCCTTGGAGAGCCGAAGAAGCTCGAAGAGTGACAACTTCGCTGGAATGTTGGCGAGTTGGGCCAAGATATCGAAGTTATAGGGCTTCTCTAGTTCTTGAGCTAAATCTTTGTGCAGCGGTTTGTCGAAGCGAGTTTCTTTCTACTTGGACTTGTTCATAACTAGAGGCTGGGATGGACCCGGATCAGATGTTGCGGGTGCAAATTTTAGAAGTGCACCATCGTCATGGATGTCATACTCTCATTGGTACACTAGGCCTGACCTTATTGTTCCTGCTATTGCTTCTTCGAACGGGATAAATACCGTGTAGCAGGATTTGGACTTCTTACCCTTAGTCTTGGTGGCAAAATGTATTATCTGCTGCATCAATTCTGGAGTAAGATCGGGATGAAATCACATGACCTCCCCAAGCGACGTGGTGAGAGGTATTAGTCTGGCTGTTTGGTCATGAGATGGCGAAAGATTGACAACCTTCATCGTTGCTCGGGGAATTTGGATTAGTCTGTCTTGGGCTTCTGCTATCGAGAAGTTACCGAATTGGAGTGATACCATGTTAGCAGAAATCGTCTTATCATTGAAGTCCAAGGTAAGGGCCTTGGTGTCAAGCAGACGCTGGATGTACCACTTCAGTGTATAGCAGTCCCAAGTCGCATGATGGACATGACAATGGTTGTGGCAGTATTTTGGATTATTCATCTCGGCTACCTCAATAGGGCATTTGACGTCGGGGAGCCGAAGCTTATTTTCCTGCATCAATATGTCAAAGATCTCCATGATGTTATCATCTTCGAAGGAATAGATTTCCTTCAGTTTGGAGCTTCCGTCTGCTTCTGCTCGGACTTCTTGGTCAAGTTAGCGATAAGGGCCTTCTTTTCTTTGTCGTCACGACTACTTTTGCCATTGTTGTTGTTATTATTGTTGTTATAAGGACGTTTTCCCTATCAACAGTGACGGAGATCTGTATTCCCAAGAGCCGAGCATCCTTTACTTTCTTCTCAGCGCCGACAACGTTTATGATGAACGTCGTCCTGTCTTTGAATTGACTGATGCCCATCCAGAGGCTGACTGCTGGAAGTAGGTTTCTGTGACACATGTCTATCAGTGTGGACTCGGAATTTCCAGGAGAAAACTTTAGTGCTACTTGCCTGTATCGTTCGAAGTAGGCGCGTACATGCTCCTTCTCTTTCTGCATAATGTCCATTAGGGAGGATATTGTCATGTCGCTTCCTTCGTCATAGAATCGGGCAAGAAAAAGACCGTTTATGTCATCGAACGATAAAATACGATTGTCTTGTAGACTGCAGAACCAGTCAAAGGCTACTCCAGATAATGTCCCCCCACAAAGAGCTTAGTGAGGAGGATGTCATTATGAGGTAGGTGCCCCATTGTTGTTTTAAAGTAACTCATGTATTGACGGGGAGATATCTTTTTGTCAAATGGGTTCAGATTGAAAGGCTTGTACTTTGGCAGATATGGAATATCTTTCCACTCGAGGTGATATGGTTATCGTATTCTGATCTCGTGGAGTGTGTTTCGATTGCCTAGCGAGTTCAGACGAGCTCTCAGTTCTCGTACCTCCTGAATTACTTCTCGGACTTCATCTAATACAGAAGGAGCAAAAGACCCTGGTAGAGCATGCCAGCCGCCAGCAGGAGACACGGTTGCATTCGAATCTCTATTGGTCCCAGGGTCCTGGTTTGCTTATTCTGAGGCCCTTGGTAGTTGAGAGGCTATACTTGCCTTGATGTTTAGAACTGTTTGGGTCAAGGTTTGCATTGACTCGCTCATGGTTTGCATCATGGCCTCGAGGGTTTCGAGGCACTGCCAATCACTGGGGCCTTCGTGCTCGTCCCTTTCCATGAATGATGTTCTCACATAAGATGAGATGGATGGGACAGTAGATGTAGCACTTTCCATCTCAGACTCTTGCAGCGAATAGTCATCGGGAAAAATGGGTAGAGCTATGTTTCGTTCGAAATTTGATAGAACACTACCCCCAGTGTAGGAAGCTGCATATTCTGTATGAGGGTGGCTACCCCCAGGGATCTCAGCACCCGTTTCTTGGGAATCGTCGTCATCTCTGAACGCAGGATTATCGTAGAGTTCTGAGGGATCGTGACCCCCAGCTTCTGCAGACATCTGGGGTCCCGAGAACGAGCTACCCCCAGTGGCTGATAACTTCTTCTTTGAGCGGGTACCCAGGAAGATACCCTCTTCTTGTCCTCCTAGGAACTGTCTCATTGGCACGCTGGTCGAGAGTGACGGACTAGAGGTGATGGATTTCCTACCACCCTTTGCGAAGGGGGGCTTAGAAGTCGAATAGCATTAGGCGAAGGTCGGCTCATCCTCCTTTGGTGCTTGCACCTGCTCTCCGGGCTGCTATCGGCTGGGTGCCCTTGGTTGCAGTCGTTGGGATGCCGACTGCCTGTTTTCAGGTACCGCTACCTGATTACAGCAATAATTAATGATAATGCTGGCACAGTGATGCCCCAAAGGGGCCAATTCATATGCCATGGTTGCTTCTCTCGCTTTGCACTTATGATTGATCATGTTGCACAAGTTATGCGAAAGATGATTTATCTTTACACCCTTGTTATGAGCACATGGGTGTGTAGGTGTTATTTTTGCTCCCTGACTTGGGTTTCGTAGAAGAACTTTTCCCAAGTCGTTAGCGGAATACTTTTGAGGTCGACCCAGTCCACTTGTCGCTGTGGGCTGGACACATAGGTCGGTCCCTTATAACTTTTCGTCTGAGGCACGCATAAAAGTCTGTATTGCCTGTTGACGGTCAGCCGAATGAGAAGTTGGTTAAGCTTGGCGAGCTTACACTGCCCTAGACTTCTTCGTCCTTGCACGCGCTGGTACATAATACGAAGAGTCCAAGTTTGGGTTTTCACTACTCTTAGCATGACGCATAGGATCAGCGTTGCGTGAGATTCGGTCAAAAATAGAGGTTTTGCTACTGTGCATGCCGCATGTAGACTTTTGCCTACGATCGAAAATCGGTGCCGCATGTAGACTTTTGTCTGCGACTATAGACTTATGAGGCTTCTGCTGTTGTCGCATGGAACATGTCTCAGCACCCGAATTTCTGGCATCATAGTTTTTCCTTTGCTAGAGTTTGGGAGCTGAGCGCCTTTTTCGACTATCAGATGAACAGGGTCAGCCTGGGTGGACGTATGATGTGCGTCTGCAGCAACAAAAAGAGAAGCTGGAAGCACATGCTCCGCAGTTGGGTGAGTTGCAATGGCCTTTGCTACCCATGTCCTGCGGGTCTTCTTAGACTTTGCTTGCCTTGGAGAAGGACTTGCGCTATCCCCGGAGAGCATATTCTCGAATGCTTGCTATTCGAAGAGTACCACCAGCATCCTTTGGATTGAACCCATCTTGGCCGTATCAGACTGCGTCACTACCTTCTCATCAGAGGAGAAGGATAACCCCAGCAGAGTCGTCACCTTGTTTGCCATTAAAATTGGGATTGCTTTAATAACAAAATAAAGAAAGTACAAAGAGGTCATATACAGACAATCTAAGTACAATTTTTGATTCAGGGAGGTGACAATGGAGATTGAGTGCTGCAGTGAATCTTTTACTCCATTGACGGTCCAATGTGGGAGCGAGAAAGCTCTTATTTGTTCTCTCTCTTGTGCCAATTGCTTGTCTGCGGGTGGTCTGGTCTCTCTGAAGCAAAAAAGCCAGCATTTAGAATATTCAAGTTGCTCACATTTATAGCCATCGTGCTGATGGGCCATAGATGCCGCATATGCCTCTGTTTGGTAGCCGCATAAGGCTCCTTCAATAGAATATGGTTGCAACTATAGTCGCATGCTAGGGGCAGATTGCCACGTGGTCTTGGTTGAGATATGTTGTTGAAGAGATCTCGGGATTATTTTTAACCCGTTGTGTACGTGACTTAGTCAGCTGGACACATAGTCAACAATGATCGTGCGAGAAATCTTCTTCAGTTGTAACATAAAAGATCTTGTGAACCGAGAGCCGCATAACATCATGGCCGCATATGTAATGTCCCGCAACCGCATGGTACATTATGCTGAGTCAGATTGAATCAGTCAATAGCTGGTTATATATTAATTTATTGGATTTAGAAACAAGTATTGATTTAGTTGGTTTCATGTGGAGATCGTTAGTGAAGTTCGATGGATTCAGGTGTTCGTTCAGAGCAGTACTGGGATAGCAGGATTTCGAGCGATAATGCTGTCTCACTTAGTTCGATCGGTCAGATGATTTGGAGAACACGGCTTGCTCGCACGGTCATACTAATTGAGTAGATCGTGCTTTGCATCGGACCACGGGTTCAAGGGATCGGCCTTATCGGTAGGGCAGAATATTTAACGGAATCAGACTTACTGAGTGGGCTCTGCCCCTTCTCCTCTATTCCTTCATGCCTAATAATATGGAACATACGTAATGGCTTGAACACTTGGACTGGAACTTAAAAATTACTATACTGTGGCGTACATAGAGTGTACATTGTTTGGTTGGATATGATTTATGGCTTGAGTTAGTTTTGTGTTGGGCAGTTGGAGCTTGAGTAGGCAGTTGGAGCTTGAGTGGATCATCTTGGTAGGAACATCGAGGCAATTCGGGCGGGCGAGCGAGCGTGCATCCGTACACGAGTATCAATTTGGTGCTTTGTCATGCAAAGCGTGCAGTTGTGGTTCAAAACCGGACAACTGCATCGGTGAGGGCATTATGCCACTGTTGGGGCATTGTGCCACGGAAATTTTCTGAGCGAGGGGTGTTGCACCAATTAAAATATTGTGTCAAGAAGCGGCATAGTGCCTATAGGAATAACTTGATATGGTGGCTTGGGATATAAGTTAGAGAATGGTTATGGATAGTTGGTTGGATTGAGGCTATATAGTTTGGTGGGGCGAGAATGCTCGATTCTCTCGTTATACCTACTTGATGTTTGCATCGGTCACGGACAACCTGTTGCGCATAGGATTTGGTTTCCTCGAACGGGAAGGCTCCGGGGCACCGGGACCGTTCGACCATGGAGGAAGCAAATTGGTAACGTTCCTTAGGCGCGATATCGACAGTTCGATGCGACCAGGCGGGCTAGCTACTCAGCGTTGGATCGAGTAGAACTACAGTTGATCAATCCTTTATGGCTTGTCCGGTGACTTCATATAGATAAGAGTTGGTTTGCTTTGCTTTGGTTTGTGCTTTTCGCGTAGCCGACGACCACCTTACCTCGACAAGAGTGTGTATATCAAAGATTGGATTAATAAAACTTGGATTGTGGCATCGTTTGAGGATGGATATTGAGGCTTGGATGATGGTTCAATAGGTTCTCGCATTGCTTGGGTTTCAGTAGGACGGTTTGCATGCTAGTTTTCTTTTGAATTGGATATATCTGCTTGTCTATTGACTTGAGTTGAATGCTTGCATGTTTCACCTACTTTACAGTTTTCCATAACATGTCATACCTATGCCATAAAATGAATCTAGGATTCAAGTAGAAAGATCACCATATAACTGTTTGCATTCACTATTCTACTTAGTATCGGCTTAGACGAGTGGGTTATCCCGCTCACCAGTATGGCTGTGTACTGACCCACGTTTGTGGACATTATTTCAGGTACGAAGGTGTAGTAGCGCTTCTTGGATATACGGGACATAATGTATGAACGGTAAGTACCTTTGTGGGCTAGAGAAAGAGCAAGAGTATTGCATTCGCCTTTGTGGTATTCTCCTTGTGGCATTTTTATTGGACCCTATCGAGAGCTTCGCTGTGTATACTCTGATGTGTGCCTGGTACATAATACTTGACTTTCGCTGTAACTTTGTCGTTTCGATGATAACTTTGATGTTTGAAAATATCACCTTGTACGAGCGCCACTCCAGGCTCCTACGGCATCACGTCCCGATGAGAACGATTATCCTGCGGGAGCGCTGCAACGTGGTGATTCACGTTCAACGGGGACGATTGAGCTTGCGGGAGATTGGGACATGACATATTGGTATCAGAGCGCCCAGTTTATTTCCTTGGACTTTGTCCTTTGGTTTATCACAAACTCTAGATAGCTTCCGCGTATCATTTAGCTCTTGGCTTTACTCGGTGCCACATTGGAGATTTCATGCAATAAGTCTATATATTTGTTGGTTGAGGGTGCATGTTATTTTTACTTGCGTTGCTTTTGTTGGTTTTTGGTAGATCGCTTAGCATCGTATGGCATTTTGCATTCGTGCAGTAAGTTGTGTGGCATTGTTGCATTTGTGTAGCAAGTTGAGAGGTGTCATTGCATTGGCTTAGCTTGTTGTTCGGGGAGTTTTTGGTTGCATCAGTGGATCAGTTGGTTGGCAGACGAGATTGGTTATGTGGCATGTTATGAGTAGAAGCATCGGATGAGAATGGATCATCGTACGAGTTGCTTATGTAGCGAATGTGTTGGATGGAAGTAAGATTTTTGGCTGGGTATATCACATAGAGCATTGGCTAAGCAGGTTTGAGTTGGCTTGGGGATATCAGGATAGCGTTGCATGAGTTGCTCGTACAACAAATGAGAGAAACAATTGGGTATTGTGTTGGACTACTTGGAAGAGCTCGTTGCACGGGTTGCTCGTGTATCAAAAATATCAGACAGTTTGAGAATAGCTGGAAGTATTGGAAATGGAACATGACACAAATTGTATAGTAAGATTGATAAAAAGAGTTAGATGGTTCATACGTTGGCTAAGTTTCGTGTCAAACTTGAGTTGGGGATGGCAGGAACACGCATAATGGATAGTTCGAATGAATCTTAGATTAGTGCAAAGGAATTATGATGCGAGTAGTAACTTGATTCTAAGTGGTACATGGTATACCACACAGTGAACCTGGCATTGGAATATGTTGGATAAACCTCAAAGAAATTGCCTCAATGGACAAGGGTAACAGGAATATAAGTTGGTTTGTGCACATCGGCTGAGTTAGAAAAATGGAACATGGAACAAGCGAATGTTGAGTTGCGATTGATAGGTTTACCCCAGAATAGTTGGTTTGGAATAGACGTTCGTCAACACAGAGTAAGCGCTAGAGCGACTCTATTTCCAAGTGGTATATGTTGTGTGTTTGATAATAAATGAAAGAAATGAAACTAGGTTTATACGAAACCCTTTCTTTGGTTTACAAACAAGAAAAAGAAGTACAATTAATCCTATACGAGGATGTTAAGTACAAAAGTTTAATTCTGAGGAAATATTGCTATAGGAGTCTGATCTGCGGTCGATCACTTTGTCCCTTGGATCACACGATGACGAAGAAGTGCTGTAGAAGACGAAAAAGAAGCTTCAAAGACTGCAGGAGGGATTGAACTCTCGTAGCCAAAGTAGTCAAACTCTCTGGATATACTCTCTCTTGAATTCAATCTTTGTCTGTGACCTCTCCCCTCAAAATTTGACCTCTCTTTTAAAATCTTCGACCTTTGACCTCCGTGGCCGGAGGTCTCTATTTATAAGGTTTGGTCATTGTCGGCGTAGAAACCGAACTGTGGAGAGAGCTGCACCTTTTATACGGCGGTTATAATAACTGCCACCCACGTATGAATGATCTCCTGAATCGGCGTGTGACACGTGTCCCATTATGAGATAATACGTATAACTGCACATAGAAGATCACGGCATGCAAGGAAAGAGCTGCACCTTTTATACGGCGGTTATAATAACTGCCACCCACGTATGAATGATCTCCTGAATCAGCGTGTGACGCGTGTCCCATTATGAGGTAATACGTATAACTGCACATAAAAGATCATGGCATGCAAGCCACGTAGATAACTGCCCCTCGTGTAGAGATGGTTGGCATAAAAGCCAAATAACTGTCTCGTTGGCGTAAAAGCCAAATAGCTGTTCTGATGGCGTAAAAGCCAAATAGGCGTAGAAGCCGAAATAGTTGTCAAGTTGGCGTAGAAGCCAAGTAGTTGTCTTGTTGGTGTAGAAGCCAAGTAGCTGTCATATTGGCGTAGAAGCCAAGTAGCTATCGTGTTGGCGTAGAAGCCAAGTTCTGCGTAAAGCTTGATGCTGCATATATAGGTAACTGGCATAAAGATAGCCAATTATCCTTCTTTGATTGAGGTCTTGAGCGTAAGCTGGGCCAAATAGCCTTATCACACACCTTTACAAATGTAGCCTGAGTTGGCGCATTTCGAGGAGATAGCATACGGCGTACTCCTATAGTTAAAAATAGCCAGGTCAGCGTATTTCGAGGAGATAGCATACGGCATACTCCTATAGCTGAAAATAGCCTGATGGCGTAATGTGCAGGGATGGTGATGTGGACGTATTAGCCCTAATTATAGCTCACCCAGTCATTAAAATTAGAACCAAATCTCGTACATTAAATACAGAGATCTGCCCCCATCTCGCGCATTAACTGCAGAGGCGTGCCTCGAGTTCTGTACGAAGAGCAGCTTTTGACGTGGCAGTTGGTTTTGTCTCATATTGAGCGTAAAAGCTCATCTCTGTCTGTGTAAAATCAGCAGCGTATTCCTTGAATGCGTAAACGATGTCTTATATAAAGGGTTATGTCACTAAACGACAATCTGGGGTTTTGTGCAGAATCATCATAACAGCCGTCCTCTTGATCGTCGTGCAGTACTCTTTGTCAGGAGTCAGGTTCACTGCTTCGTCTGACAGGTTCATTCGAGGAATACGAAGAGTTCCTCGTACAACTTCCCGCTGCATTAAAAGCAGATAGTTTTACGCTGAAGTGGCGATGTAGCAACCTTTTTACGCCAAAGCAGTCTAGAAATACTGCATTATGCGGGTTATTCTGTAGCTATGTTTTACGCTGAACAGCGTAGAAGCTTTGCTATACGCCAATGGCTCTGAAGTCATGTTTTACGCCACCCAGTGCTGGAGCTCTGTTTTACGCTGGCTTCCTGCATGTTGAGGGTTTTACGCATATAATTCCCCAGCGTATTTTTCATGCTTCTACAAGACCCCCTTCAAAGTTTTTAAATTCCTCGTAATTTAAAACACTTTGAATAAAGCATGAAACGGTCAAGTTTGACTCATTCTGCGAGGCTGATTTCTCGGCAAATATTTAGGAATTTGTTGGGACTTGGTGTGTTCTCCTCTGCCTATATAAAGGTGAATGGGTGAACCTATTTTTCCCACACTTCCTTTACCACAAAGAGATGGTTGCCGAGCTTCGTCGGGTTGACTTGAGGAAGAAGAAGATCATGTTCTTCCAGCGTGTAAGAAGCCGTAAAAGGAGGCATCTTCGAGCAAATGTCCTCTGCAACGATGGATCATGGAAGGATATCATAGCTTCCTTTGCTCGGAATGATCAGCAATTTCATATGGCGATTCGTCCAGGAGAAAGGAAGGGTCTCATTAGACCACACAGCTTGCAAGCTATATTTTCTTCCATCATGGCGCTGGACGAAGGCAGACAGTTTGGCCCTGTCTTCCAATATTGTGTTGGGTCTAAATCCCAAACACAAATCTAGGGCATGTCTGCCATGGCGTATGGAGGATGGGCTTGCGAAATTGATACATGCCCAGTTCTGTATCCTCCCGCTATTTATCATTTTCTTGTTAATCGGCCACGGAAACCGATTAACTGCTGTAGAAGACGAAAAAGATCTCCACCAATATGAGAACCTGGCAAAACAGATTCTCGGCGTGATCTTAAATGAAAATGAGAAACCCTTTGTAGAGAAAGGATTTCCATCATATGTAATCATGAAGATAAAAAACCCTTTGTAGACTAAATTTCCATCATATGTAATCATGATTAATAGAACTGTCTACTTTTACGCATCTGATGATTTTCCATATTTGCTGTGATAAAGTCTGAATATGTGCAGCTTCGGCATGTCTAAATAATTTTATGCCGACTCTGATAAAAAGAGTATCTAATCTCGTCCCATCTTTTACGCGTAACTGAAGACGCGTATAAAAGCTCTTTAGAAAAACTGTTCTGCTGTTTTGGACGAGGAATTGCATAGAATTTCTGAACTGTCACTTCTCTGATACGAAGAATTCTTGTTCAGATCATCATCTTCAAGAATGGTTTCTCGAAAATCCCTTGAAAGAGGGCGAGAAATGTCTGTCGACTAAGCCATACTTGAACTTTTATAAAAGATTCTGACTGGACTTCGGATGAACTTCCAATGGACCCAAGAAGAAGAGTCATCTTCAATGCTGAACTCTGTATGTTTTGGGCACTTGGAATATTTTGTAGCCAAGAAGGAGCATTTTCTGCGTAAATTCTTGCAATTGGCCATCTGTAGCTTTCGAGCGTAGAATCGTAGATTTGTAGCCTCTGAGCGTAAAATCATAGGTTTGTAGCCTCTCGAGCATAGAAGCTCCTGAGCGTAAAAGCATCTGAGCGTAAAACCATAGATTTATAGCCTCTGTGCATAAAACCGTAGATTTGTAGCCTCTCGAGCGTAAAAGCTCCTGAGCGTAAAATCATAGATCTGCTCTGCGTGTAAAATCTGGATCCACTGACTGTCCGTCTTTTTTTTTCAAATGATAGGCTGACGTGGTCCCAAATCATAACTGAATATAAAATATCGAATTTGGTTAGGAATTCGAAGAGTTATCCGAACTCTATAAATAGCCCAAGGTCCTGAGAGAGAAAACTTGTATCTGTCTTCACCAAATCCTTTGCTTTTCAAGAACCTTCTTCTTCGTCTCTTTTTTGAGAACTCATATTTTGCCATGGCGCCTAAACAGACTTCCACTGCTAATGGAAAGAAGGTTTCTTCCTCTTCTCGCTCCTCTGCTTAAGGACGAGCAACTCCCATTAGGCTGAGTGAGCCTCGATCGAAACGTAGCGCTCCGCCGTCGAGCTGTGCTCCGGCCATTATAGGTAAAGGACTTTGAGGGAAATAGAGGACTTTTTGCACATGTTGTACGTGTATGCGAACCAATACGCCCATATTTCTAATGTGTCAGCTTAAAACCATCTTTTCGCAGTCTGGCATAAAAACTCAGACTGTCAAAATTTGGCGTATACTACAAACTTTGAGTTTTACTCGCTGGATGAAAATTCCGGCGTAAAAACTCAAATTTTGGCAGTCTGGTGTAAAAACTCAGACTATTAATCTTTGGCGTAAACTGCAAGAGTATAATGTCTAGTGTAGAAACTGACTGTTCCCTTGCATTTTGTAGTGGACTTGCAGATCCCTCTTTTGGCTGAGGTGATGGGCTCTGCTGCCGGGATGCTGAACTCAAACTCTTTGGAGGACTTGTCGCATGTGACATTCCCCATTTCTGGAGCCAATTATCCTGAAGAAAGGGGAACCCTGATATCGTCCCAAGGAGAGCGCATGCTGCTGAGTATGATCAGTGGGGAGCCCCTGACGTACATAGACGGAACAGAATATAAGAAACCGGGTTTCTTATTCGGGGATGTTATTGACAAACAATCCCAGACTAAACCCAAGAGGGAGGATTGGGTGTTCACTACTGAGGGCACGGTCATGTATCTACCGAAGATGCCCAGTGATTACCCTATCTCGGCCTTCTTTCATGCCACACATCCTAGGAAGATGATGTGGACTCTGACTCCAGATCTTTACGGCCGACCGGGGAAGATCTTATACAACAAGGGATACGACCGGGGGGCCTATATGAACCGTCTTTCGGGCCCTGTTATGCCCTTTAGGGGATTACTGCCGGGTAGTGTCCCGAGTGAGGGTACTTCGCTGATCCAGCCAGTTCAGATATCGACCTTCTGCAATGACTTCATGGGGCAGGAAGGAATGTATCCCAGAGTTAACCCTCGGACTAGTGGATGGCTTACCCCAGGGAATCTTCGATGGGCCAGTTTGACTGCCTGGACCCTGAAGCACTTCCAGGTGGAGTTGGAAAATATTGGCTTGTTCGCGGCTGTGAGTGCCACAAGTGTTGGGTTGCATGTCAACCCTAATTTGTTCTTAGCATTGATGGAGCGATACAATTCGCTCACTGGGACTTTTGCCACTCCGCTGGGTGAGTTGGGCTTAGCCCTTCATGAAATGGCAGAGATTTCAAGGCTACCGATGGGGGACGCTCCTTATGAAGAGTATGTCCCTACAAACAGGGAGTTGAGGGATACAAACCCTTGGGCAGTGGCGGTGTATCAGGAGCTGATGAGCCACTATCTTGCCTGCACCACTTTCTACAGAGAGCCCTCTGATTTGGCTCACATCAACAAGTGGGCAACCTACCTCTTCTTCCACCAGGCCAGAAATGCCAAGCCGGACAAGGTGGTAGATAGCAGAGATAAGCCCTTGAGTCTCCTGAGTATGCTTAGTGCCGACACGGTCGACGATCTCATTGAAGATGCAGGGGCTCCGGATTATGTTCTTGATGAGGAGATCGAGGGTTATCCTGGGGGAACAAAAGCCTTCAGTTATATGAGGCATTGCCGGAAGCCTCTGTCAAGGGAAGCTCAGCTGGCTGGCTTCCTCTCCGTCTGGCTACGCCGCTGGGTAGTGCAGGGCATCGCATCTGCGGATCGCATACATCGCAACACCTTATGGCCCACAGTGCATTTGGTGTTCGAAGCAATACTGGGCCTGCTTCCTGCTATGGTATATAGAATACAAGCAGGCATGAGGGCCCTTACTAATGGGCTGCTCGCTGATGAGACGCAGCGTGAAAGCTTTCCCCGGGTGGAATTACCCTTCCTATACCTGATGGGATGGTTAATCCTCCACAACACCCGGGTGATGTCTCCCGGCTCCGCCAGCAGTTCAGGAAATATTTTCTTGTTGAATTACAAGAATTCCCTTTGGAACGTGGCGACCGTCATAGATTTTCGGCGGACGTTAAACATTGCCCATAGCTAGAAGCTTTTCTGTATCGTCCCCCCTGTACATATCAATCAACAGGGGACGAAACTTAAGGATGAAGGTCATGGGAGGACCATTCTTTCTCCTGAAGCCTTCTACTGGTTGGTCTGCATTAGACCTTCCCACTTACTGTACAGAAGTGAGGATTATTGCTTCTTGGAACCTTATCTGCCCAGTCATTTCGCCAGGCAGTTTGGGTACGACCAGTTGCATGTAGGGAATGCCATTACCAGCTTCAAGTCCAAAGGTGGACTTATTGATGGAGCCAGAGGGTGGCGGTACTTCATCACGGGTTGTACTGGTGCAACTTTTACTGTGCCCGCGACTTCTCTTTCCATGGAGCTACGCATCCTTCACTCGTACGCGCAGTTCTATGCGTCCATCAATACCTTCCATCGCGATTTTGATGTGCATGGAAGTTTTAGGATGTCCTCCCATAGGTCCACTGGAAGGGAGGATATTCCGTCTATTTCCTCGGATGAGAATGAAGACACCACCGAGGAAGACGAGTTCTTGTTAATAATACCGAGAGGCGTAATAGCTCCGCCAGCAGAGCCTCTCGTTATCCCTCATAAACGGAAGGCTTCCACTGTGAAAGAGCCTTCTCCCCGCAAGAAGAAGATTGCCAGAGGTCCGAAAAGGGCTTCCACCAGAGGGGCTTCTAGAAATGAGCCTGTCGTTTTCCCTGTTGGGGGTGATTCTTTGATTAGAGGTCCTTCACCTTTTAGAGAGGGAACCTCCATAGTTCCGGCTGGCAGTGCCGGAGATTCTTTGCTCGAGATCGCTGCTGCTACTACTGCTTCTGGTAGTGCTATGAGATCGCCTTCAAGGCCGAGCATTTTAAGGATACCCTTATCCAGACAAATAATGGGAGTAACCCCTACTTCGTCTGTAAGTATTTCCAGCGAGATTTCACCCGATGAGCCTCGAGTGGATCTTGGTGACGACTGGGAAGACTATCCTCCAACGTCAGTTGGTGCACCCCCTTCTCCAGGTATGACAGCTCGCTTAGCATTATTAAGAAATAATTTAGCTGTACAGGCTGCGGACGCGACATATATACCATCGGCCATGGGTAAATATTGTCCTTACGTCTCTTTCAGGAAAATTAACATCAAGTTGATATTAACTTTATCTTGTCTTTTTTAGGTGAAGACATCTCTGGAGAGGGCGGAGTTGACGCCGCCTTTGACTTTGTTACGGATTGGGCTGATGAAACGGCGGTGCTTGACGTCGAAGAAGCCTACTTTGAAGCTGCCAATCCTTTGTCCGCAATATTTTTGGGTGTCGTCTCGTCAACGGCAGTTCAGATATCATCGGAGGAGGATGAGCCCACTATCACGACTGTGCCTCCTTTGTTGAGTACGCCAGCAACTTCAACCATTGCTGGTGTTCTTTCTTTTGTAGCGCCATTTGTAGAGGCGACGGCCGTGGCAACATCCTCCGCGATCATTCCTGGAAGGAGATTTCCTGGTATCGCATCCACTCCTAGCGTGCATCCGGTTTTTGATATGCTTGTTGAAAATTATACCAGCCTATTCTACCGTAGTTTGAAGGAGTTGATTTCCATGGTGCTGGAGAAGAACATGAGCTTTGATAATCTGCTGACGTCCTCCCAGCTGGCGATAGCGCCGATCAGAAATTTCAACGACGCTGGAAGAGTTGATGCGCTGGAGCAAATAGTTAATGGTTTAGAACAAACGAATATTTGCAATTATCTCGAGGCAACGTCGACGATATGATTCAGGCTGAATACGACTCCTTGACTGCGAGGCTTGCTGAACAGATGGAATCTTTGAACAAATCCATCCGGACACAGCAGCGAGAGATTGATGAAGAGCAGGCCGTCTTGGAGGAGGTTATTCCTCAGCTAACCCAGTGCGAGGCCGAACATGAGGGAAATGAACCGAGGGTCTGTAAATTGGAAGCTAAACTCGCTCAGGCAAAGGAGTGGGCTCGCGCTTCATTGGCAGCTCAAGATGTGTTGAAGGGCCGAATGAATGCAGCTCAAGATGTGTTGAAGGGCCGAATGAATGCAGCTCAGCGGAACTTGGAACATACGGGAATCATCCGCGCCGATTTTGTTCATTTTCGGTCCGAACTATCCCTCCTTAGCGATGACGAGGCACGACTGGAGCGGGCTCGCGCTAACATCTTGGACTCCAGGAATGAGAGGATGGCTGCTCTGGCGCAACAGATTCGTGATTTGACTGCTCCTCCCCAATGATGTACTTTTTTCTTCTTTTTGTAATTTTGCCTTCCCGGAAATAATAAAGAGGCTTTATCTGACTTTTGTGGACCCATCATTTTTTGAATATAAATGATAGGCTAGGGTAAAAGTGATATCAGAGGTATCATAAACATGACATACTTTCGTTAAGGTTTTGCTGAATGTAAATCTATTCAGAGTTAACATGAACCTGAAAAAATAAATCCAACTAAATTTGTGTACTAAAAACTATCAGAGATAATATGAATATGATAGGTTTATAAATTAGTTAAGGATATCTATTCGGAGGTCACATGAACCTGATAGAATATGATCCAGCTAACCTTTGTACGTAGTATTGCCAGAATGAGATCTTTATCATACTCCGGTAAGCAAAGGAGATTAAGTAAAGTACATCTTTAGGAATTTGTAGTTGATAGGAGCCATTATCAAATTTCCATTTAGACTTGGCTCATCTGTAAGTACCATTTGCAATAATATAAGGACCCTCCCTTTGATTGTTTGTGTGAACTTCGGATGTTGTACCAGAGGTAATATGGACATAATACAATACCATTTTTGTTGAGGACATCCCACTGGAGGAACTTTGGTGGACCTACTATTTGTTGTGCACGTTTGAGTGCAAATAATAAGTTCGAAACAAGCCCCTGGCTAGTAAAGACATCTTGCTGGGAATTTTTTTTTTTTTTTTTTGTGGACCCATTACTTTTTGTGCATGAGTGTGCAAGTAATAGGTTTGAGACAAGCCCTGCCAGAGGTAATATGGACGTGGCAATTTTTTGTGAACCCACTACTTTTTGCGCACGTTTGTGCAAGTAATGGGTTTGGGACAAGTCTTGATGGAGGCTTGTAAAATATGACTCTGTGGGGATGAACGTGGATTGAATCTTTCTTTACTGGGGGAAAAAAATAGTTCAGAGATAATGTCCCACAGGGGATTTTTTTTTTTTTTTTTTTGAACCTATTACCCTTTGCGCACGAGAGTGCAAGTAATAAGTTTAGGACAAGCCCTGCCAGAGGTAATATGGACGTAGCAGTTTTTGTGGACTCAACACCACATGCGTACTTAAAGTTAAGTACGGGTGCTAAGTTGAGATGACGACCGGTATCAGAGGTAATATGGACATGATAATCGAAAGCCAAAACTCGGAAAGTTTGCTCAGAGGTAATATGAACATGACAAACTTTTGAGTTGTGACTCCACTGGGAATGGAGGTATATATCTGCTCAGAGGTAATATGGACATGACAATTTTTGTGGACTCAACACCACTGGCGTACTTTAGGTTAAGTACGGATGTTAAGTTGAGATGTCAACCGATATCAGAGGTAATATGGACATGATAATCGATAGCCAAAACTCAGAAAGTTTGCTCAGAGGTAATATGAACATGACAAACTTTTGAGTTGTGAGAAATATTATGACAGTAGTTCAAAGGTAATATGGACGTGAACTGATCGAGGGCAGCAACCTGGGAGGTTCGTTCAGAGGTCCCTTGGACATAGGAAACTCAGCTGAAGGTTGCTCCGCTAGGGAGATGCAAATTGCCACGGTGTAATGAGATCAATTTGCGGTGGCCGTCATCTTGTTTATAAATGCAAAGTGATGACTTTTGCGTCGATCAACTCCTGGATTCTCCTTTTCAATATGTAGCATGCCCTTGTAGGGTGATGAATGTACCGATGAAAGAGACAATATTCTGGATCATCGACCTTGCCAGCCCTTTCAGGGTATCTGATGTTGGGCAGCCGAAGCTTGTTTTCCTTCATCAATATATTGAAGATTTCAACGATGTCATCTTCATTGAAGGAGAAAGTCCCCTTTGGCCTTCGGGCTCCCGATGCCTGAGTTTTACGGTATTCTGGGAAGATGGTCATCGTTGCATCATCTTCGGACTCAGAAGAAATTCTACCCCCAACTTTGGAAGTTGCTTCATTTTGTCGAGAGAGACTACCCCCAGACATGTCGTTGTTTGGTTCCTCTTCTTCTTTTTGTCCACCTTTATGGACAGAAGTTGATTTAGAAGGACCTGCCTCTGGAATTACAGGATCAGACTCTAGAGGTTTAGAGTTTACAAGAGATGCAGTATATCTTAACCCAAATCGAGTTCGTTGACAGCAAGGATTACCATGCAACGGTGTTCGTCTGCCTTTTCCATAATTGAGGCCTTGTTTCAACTTCAAATCGTAACCCATGCTTTGTATAATCTTTAAAGCCTGTGTGCTATACATGTGGATCTGCATTCTTCCAGCATCAGACTCGTGAGAATCTTCTTGTACAATCGGTCTATTCCGCATTCGACCGAAGATTATTTGATGCTGGTCATTGCGAGTAGGTAGGACAATAAAGACAGATTCTTCATGTAGCCCATCTGTCATGACGACATTAGATGTTGACGCTACGTTCCACATAATCTTCCTATGTTTGGTAGTTAGGGGCATTGAATCTGGATTTTGACCCCTGCCATTGCATTTTTGGATCAAGAAATCACGCAAATCAGGGGAATTAACAGAAGAAGAGGAAGGCTTGCTCCGCCTTTTTATATTAGTAGGCCTGTGGAGGTTAGGAACCATAACCCTTTTCCTGCCATAGGAATATAGCAGTTCAGCCATGTGAGCAGTACATGATCCATGAGGAGCGTATCTTCCCGTAAAATGAGTCTTTTTTATGCGGATGGACTTATCCTGGCATAATTTGGAGTTTTGCGTGGGTTGGCGTAAAACTGAGGAAGTCCTCAAATGGCCTCCAACGTCGCTCATAATCTGAAGAGTGGACAACTTCTTCTCTTGGTGGCGTATAACTCCAGAGGTCGGACGAGTTGCCACTTGTTTTCCTTTGCGGTGATTGAAGGGATCATCTGCCTCATCGTAGATGGGAGATGATGTTTTACGCGCGAGGCGCGGTGTAGACTTCTGGATTGGCGCTAAGGCATTGCCAGAAGCTTTATCTGCCACGTCACAGACGGGAGACAAAGTTTTACGCGTGAAGCACGGTTTAGACTTCTGGATTGGCGCTAAGGCATTGCCAGAAGCTCTGTCTGCCACGTCATAGACGGGAGACAAAGTTTTATGCGCGAGGTGCTGTATAGACTTCTGGATTGGCCCTAAGGTATTTCCAGAAGCTTTGTCTGCCACGTCACAGACGGGAGACAAAGTTTTACACGCGGGGCGTACAAGTCGCGAGGTCACAACCTCGTTGGTCGGAGAGGGAGAACTTGCAGGAACAGTAGGAGATGTCTTCGGCATCCTCACTCTGTGCAACTTCCTGTTGTCCTGGACAGAGAGAGAATGAGTGTCACACCCCAGTCCCAAAATACGTAAGACCAGGAATACGTGACACGCCAGCTACGCATTCGACCAGACTCTGGTCTGACTCGAATATGTATAAGCTGTATAATATAAAGGGCACTATCTAGATATCCCATAAATATAAACCTCTATGTCTCAATCCACAATGTACAGAAGTATACAAGAAAGAGCTATATGTGCTAAAGTCGGCCGCCCAATAACACACAAACTCGAATAGACTCGAGAAGAGATGAGTCTACAAAACTAGGCTACAACAGCAGATGAATAATCAATATAAATAACCATAATGCCGGTAGAAATGATGTGAGTACCTGGTACAATGCCCGCAAGACATGCAACTCCATCAGCAACTCCAAATGCTCCGTAATCATCTATGCTGCAAAACTGGCAGGGAACCAGGTCCTCAGAGGGACGTAACAAGGTACAAAGATACAGCAATGCCAAGTAAACAAAAAAGTACAAGTGCAACAACAGGGTACTCTATCATAACCAAACATGTGTGACACAGTTTGAAGACAATGTTCGACGCGTGGGCTATCTAAAATAAAATCGTAGCTCCGAACACAGAGACACACGGGGCGTACCGTAGCTCCGAGCACAGAGTCACACGGGTGATACACTACTCTAGAATACAGGAACACTACATATACATATATAAGCGCGTACAGAGGAGCCCAAATATCTAGTAATTGTCTTTTCCTTCCCAAGCGGTCAATGATGGTGCGCTGAACCTGAACCTCTATCTAATAGTCTCGACACACAGAAATAACTCAACAGACGCGACCCTAAAGTCGTTTCAGTCTATGGTCATGATGTCAGTATCAGGATACAGGAATCTGGCACGATCACAGTGTATGAGTGTGTCCTGGGGTGTCGATGTACTCAGGTACGTGCATCGAGGTGCTACGAAGCATCTAACAAATATTCTAAGACGTTACGACGATCGTCAGCACCCGGTTATGATCCGGACGCGAAAATATCGAACGTCAACATAACTACGCGCATAATGTACATAAAGAACAACAAATATCTGTAATCTGAAATACAGGGTGGCAAGGTATACTTGCCTGCGTGCGGCTGCTGATGACGGGGTCCCGGTACCGCGTCCAAGCCCTCAGGTCCCGCAGTACCTAGAGATGAGATACAAACCAATAATCAATAATCTATTCCACGACAGATAGGGATGCTACACACACCTACACCTAAACCCAGTCTCAGCTACGACTCACAGGGACAAGACACTAGGGGGGTTGGCCACAGTTGACTATCGGTATAATACGTCAAATCATCTAGTCATCAGTACACTATCCTCGACAAATCCTCATTCTTACCATATTCATCACGTGGTTCAGTAGTTCAGGTATGCTCATTCCTTAATAGTAATTTCTTATTAAATATTTGGTCTTCCTTTATACAACCATCATTATCATTTCACCCATAATCACTGTTCATCAATGCACATAAATTAATATGATAAACCCTGAATCTCAATGCCTATTATTTAAATCCATTTTATAAACTTATGAAGGACGATCCCTAAACTCACCTCCATAATTTATTTAGCATTTTACCACCATGTAATATATCCAGGACATTTAGTTATAAACAAAGTACTAAACGCCCATGTGAAACATTTAATTTTATTTTATTTATGTAAATAACAACCCTAACCTACATAACACATAATCCTCCATAATTAACACAAGATCAAAAATCTACACTACACCTTCATAAACCCTAAAAATATCATAAGTCCTAATCTCATGTCGATATCCCATTGCTCATCAAACTACACCATACTTATACCAATATAAATCCTAATCAACACATTCAACCCTATTCTCAAGTCATTATAATCAACATTAACCTAAATCACATCCTTAAACACAAGGTTCAAGTAATACACTACAGTAAACATATATATCAACAAAGAGAGGGGGAGGGAGTCGACCTCGACGTGGCTCGCTGGCTGGAGGGGGTGATGGTCAGCAGGGTGGTGGTCGTGGAAGCTGGACAGTGGAGTCAGGGCAGGCCAGAGCAATGGCTGCCGGAGGGGGGAGGTGCACAGCCTGTGGTGGTGATGGTGAAGCCCGTGGTGGTGGTGATGGTGATAAAGCCCGTGGTGGTGGTGATGGTGATCTCAGGGTGGTGGTGGTGGTGATGGTAAAGCCGGACAAGGAGGACGTGTGGGGCTGATGGGGCAGAGCAAGGTGGTGCTGGCCGGATGGGGGAGGCCGCACAGTAAAGTCGGGGGGAAAAACTGTGCAGTGGAGTCGGGGGGAAAAACTGTGCAGTGGAGTCGGGGGGACCGCACAGGCGCCGGAGTCGGAAGAACTGCACAAGCCGGGCCGGAGTTGGGATTAGTCGGCCGGAGCTGTGCTGTCGGCAGTAGGCGGGTCAGGGTGCGGGTGCGGTGGTCTCAGCAGCCGCCGGAGTTGATGTGCGGCGCTGACAGATATGGGAGCTGCACAGCTAGAGTCGGGAAGCTCCACAGGCCGGGCCGGAGTTGGGAGGGGGACTGCGCCGTGGAGCTGTGCTGTGGGCAGTTGGCCGGAGCCGCCGGGGTGCTCGAACTGGCCGGAGTCGAGTCAGTCGGCCGGCCGGAGTAAACTCCCAGGAAGAAGAAAGGATGAAGAAGAAGAAGAAGAATGGAAGAAGAAGAAAAATATATGAGTATGTAGGGGGGCTCGGTTCCCTAGGTGGAGGAAGGAGGAGAGAGGGAGAGGGGGGTTTTCAATGCCTAGGGATTAGGGCCGGCTTAGAAGAGGTGAGGGTGATGTTGATGTTTTATAGGAAGGTGTGTGAGGGATGTGTGGTGGGAATGTTCTCATTAAATTTGGAGGGCTAGGATTGATCATTAAGGCTTGGTTTCTTCATGCAAAGGAAGGAGGAGGGAAATATTGACTACGGTCAACATATGGTAACCTCTTCATTTGGCTTGGCCAATGAGATGAGGACACCTAAAATCGATAAATTACAACTAAGCCCCTTAAATTCGGGAAATTGCACGAACACATGAAATGATGCAAAAATTGTGGAGAAAATTGTGTTTGGTGATTTGCATGGTGAGGGGGTGTTGTGTGTTTGGCATGGGTTTAATTACATGTGCATTGGGATTAATTTGGGGATTAAAATAGGATTTGACAAAATTGGTATCCCCGATTTAAATAGAATTAAAGTGTCCCACGCTTTTAAATTAAATGGGGGCACTTGGAGTCAAAATTCGGAAATGACACAAAGGTCAAAAATGGTGGGGGCTTGGAGTCAGTCTTGGACCCTTTAGTTGGTCCGGCTCAACGGGTTAAGTTGGTATCTCAAAATTGAGGGTAACGACACAGGTTTCTGACACGGAATTAAATATGGATTTTAGGATACGGGAAGTTGTGTGATTAATTTAAGGCACAACGGATTTGATTTTTGTGTGACGAAAAGTCCAATGCCTAAATTGGCGAGTCAAGTCAGAAGTACAATAGTCCGATAGAATTTATGGACTGATAATGGGCTCCGAAAAATTGAACAATGATAGGGCGCGCCAAGGGTTTAATTTAAAAAAATAACAGACAACACTACTCAAAACCTCAACATCTGCTGCTAATCCAAAATTTTCCAAATCCAAACCTGACTATCTATAGAATTAATCGAGTTCGGAACATTCTCCCAAAGTCGTGTGTGGTGACGGAAAGACAGTAGGAAGAAGATTTTACCACTAGAAGAATTCGAGAGGATGTCTGTACATAGACCTCGAATAAACTCTTAGGGTAGTGCTTCGTGCGCAATTTTTTCGTAGACCGATAAATCTAATATATTGTTATTTTTGTTTACAGGAATCAAAGGTATTATTTTTCAACAATCTAAGAGTTTAGCCGAGTTATTATTTTCATGATTTTGTTTTTCACCGGAAATATTTGATACAAGTTTTTTTTTTCTTCTTTCCCTTCCTCACATGCTAAGAAAAGATAATTTTCTAACACCAAGTATAATAGCTATGACAATGGATGTATTAGTATTTGAGACATTTGATACATTCTGTCTTTTGATATTTTTCTAACATTTGATTCATTCTGTTTTACTTTTTTTTTTACATGATGTTGATTATTGTACTACGAGGATTTGTTATATGTATTTCTTGTGCTTATTCTTAAAGACTTAAAATAGAACATAAGCTGAAAAATTAGCAATTAGTTTCTGGATTGTGCGAGTTATTAGCAATTTATTAGGCAAGATATGGAAAATGTTCATTAAAGATAATACCTACTCGTAGTTTGAACCCATTGAGGGGTAACCATGAAAAAATTGAGCTTGACATTTGTCAATGTTATTTAGGAAGTACTTCTGACTTCTTGTTATTTTGATTTCATGGATGAAGAATTGTATTAAAACATCATTTATGCCTAGGTATCTCTGAGGTCTTTATAGAAGACGTTATCGAGTTAAGTCATTAGATAACCAATCTATAAAGGACCATCACTATCCCTGTTGCTATCCGAACACTTGAAGTGTATATTTGCACCAATTGTTCTTGAAAATCTACTAGTCTTTTCATCAAGGCATTTCTTTAGAATTTTTATCTAGTTCATGCTTTGGATATTAATCATTTGTTATGAAAACAGTACGTAAATGGTATAAAACTTGCTATTGTAAGAATTGGTCTTTAGTTTCTCTCCATCGATTAAGGAGAAAGAAATGAAGGTTCTGTATTCTCAATCTAGATGCCATCTTTTGATCTAGCTGCTACTAATCTCTTATATATATATATATATATATATATATATATATATATATATATATATATATATATATATATGCTCATCTTTGGTCATAGTTCAACATTTCTGTCATCAGATGATGCAGGTGGCAGCGCTCTTACACACAAGTGCAAATAGTAGTAGTATATGCAATCGACTTATGTAAACTTGAACACATACCTTTTATGAGTTTAAGTCAGGTTTTTACACTCTCCAAATACAAAAAAAAACAAGTGGAAACTGATTGTTCACTTCGAAACCACTGTAATTTAGCAATTTATTGTGAAGTTCATTTATTATTACTGCATTTATAGCAATATTAATGCTATTGTAACCATTTGTTTTCAATGAGCTACATATTTGATTGTGATATTCTTTATATGGTAACTAGAGTAAATTGCTAATAAGACTTATTTAGTATTTTGGATTCTTCAAATGGGCCAATCGTCCAACGATTGAATGCTTTCAACTCTCCACATGTTTGAGCATTCAATGGTTCAAATTTAATTACCATGAATACTCTTCATGTCAGAATATCAAGCACTAAATTGATTATCAAATAAAAAAAATAGAAGAAGGAAAAGCCTTTCTTTCTTGGTCTACTAGTTTAATAAGATATATATTGTTGTCAAATATAAGTATATAGATATGTTATTGTCAAATATAAGTATATAGATATGTTATCTTAAAAATCTTGCGTCATTGAACTTTTTTCAGTTTTTAACATGATGGGTTTCATGGTTGATGCCCTTACTATTTAATTCCTCTGTTGAGCTTACTTAGTAGAATAACATTTTTTTACTAAGTCATTATTTAGGCTATATATTCAAATATGTATTGTTTTAGTGCTGCACTTCAGTAAATGCCAGTCTAATGTTTCTGTTGGGAACGAAAGTGCAAAAACGTTCCCCAAACCAGAGAGTACCTGCGAGAGAACCGAGCAACACGCACAAACCAAAAATGCAAACACAAATCGAAGAAACGGAGATTTTTGACGTGGAAAACTCTTGCGAAAAAAATCACGGGACGATCGGAGTCCAACCCTGAAAAGCCTCCACTAATGGAATAAGAAATACACCGACTCCTTATAAACTTCTCACCGATCCAAACGGATCACCACAACACTTTTGGAACAGAAAATAGATTATAACCACGAAGAAGAAAGACAACAAAAAATACCCAAAATTGATCTCCTTCTTAGAAACGGCCTCCAATCCTTCTTTCTCCTCTCCAATGTTGCAATGGCACACTTGCCTCCTTTTCTCTCCTTGTTGCTATATTTTTTTTTAGAGATGTGTTATATTTTAGAGCCAGAAGACACCTATATATAGCCTCAAATCCTCAACTAGCATTCCTATTATAGATAGGAATATACAATCCAAATCCATTGACATATTCCTATTATATGTAGGAATATCCAATCCAAATCCATTGAGGTATTCCTATTATATGTAGAAATACTCAATCCTACTCCGGGATATTTTTCATATAGGTTGAGAAACCCACCCACTCCAACAAATCTCCCCCTTTACAACTATGTGGAGGGGGTCGTCATCCCGACGATCCGCCTGCAGTACTCAAACTTTTCCCGTGGTAGAACCTTTGTGAACATATTTGCTCCATTGTCATCTGTATGAACATTCTCAAGCGCCGCTTCCTTCTTGTCAACCACATCCTGTATCCAATGATACCGGGTATCAATGTGCTTGGATCGGCTATAAAATGTCTGGTTCTTCACAAGGTGAATAACAATCTGACTATCGCAAAGCAAAGGATACTTCTCCTGCTTTAGCCCAATTTTTTGCAGCAGCTTCTTTATCCACAGCAACTCCTTGCAAGCCTCTGTCACCGTAATTTATTCTGCCTTTGTCGTCGATAAGGCAACACTTCTGTAAATGCGACTGCCACGATACTGCTCTATCAGCAAACGTCATCACATATCCCGAAATCAATCGCCTCGTCTCTACATCTCCAGCCATATCAGCGTCGGTATATCCAACCAGCTTCGGCTCATAACCACCAAATAAAAATCTCCAATCGGCAGTACCCTAAAGATATTGTAGAATCTACTTGACCCCACTCCAATGTACCCTTCCAGGATTGGAAGTGTACCTGCTAACTGTGCCGACTGCGTGAGCAATGCCTAGCCTCGTATATATCATAGCATACATAAGACTCCCCACGGCTGAGGCTTATGGAACTCGCTTTATATCTTCCTTCTCGTCCTCGGTAGATGAATACTGCTCCTCAGTGAACTTAAAGTGAGCCGCAAGGGGATTACTCACTTTCTTTGACCCGTCCATCCCGAAACACTGAAGTACCCGATGAATGTACTTATTTTGGGATAAGTGTAGCAGCTTAGGATCTCTCTCTCGATGATCTCCATCTCAAGAATAGTCTTCGTTGTGCCCAAATCCTTCATAGAGAAGGTCATGCCTAGTTGGCGCTTCAACTCTACTATCCTGGTGGCATTCCGACCCACCAACAGCATGTCATCAACATAAAGAAACAAAATAATAAAATTATCCTCGGCGAACTACCTCACAAAAATACAATGATCCGACGTCGCCCGTGCATAACCATGCTCCCCATAAATGACTCGAACTTCCTGTACCATTGACTCAGAGCTAGTTTCATACCATACAAGCTCTTCCTCAACCGGCAGACCAAATATGACTTGCCCTTCTCACAGAATCCCTCTGGCTGCTCCATG
This sequence comes from Iris macrosiphon, assembly GCA_036927795.1. NCBI lineage: Eukaryota > Viridiplantae > Streptophyta > Magnoliopsida > Asparagales > Iridaceae > Iris > Iris macrosiphon. The sequence continues at coordinate 24,926,323 of JAYESA010000018.1, read as the reverse complement.
TACAACTCCTTCTCAAGATCACCGTAGAGGAATGTCGTCTTCACGTCCATTTTCTAGACCTCCAAGTCGAAACTGGCTGCCAATGCTAGCACCACCCGTATAGACGACTGCTTGACGACTGGCGAAAAGATCTCATCATAATCTATGCCTTTTTGCTGACTGTAGCCTTTAACTACTAGTCTCGCTTTGTAACGAGGGCGAGTAGCATCATCTGTCTGCTTCACTCTGAATACATATCGATTCTTCAAAGCCTTCTTGCCCTTTGGCAACCGTACCAGATCATAAGTAGAATTGGCCTCTAAGAAACTCATCTCCTCCTATATGGCCTCTATCTACTCCTGCCTGTGTTCATCTTCCATAGACTCTGTAAAACTTTTGGGTTCTCCCCTATCAGTCAGTAGCACATACTCACCCGGTGAGTTTCTCGTAGATGGTCGACGCTCTCTATCGCTTCTCTTCAACGGAACCACTGGTGCTGGTTGTATCTACAGTCTTCTCCCCTTAAGAAACTGCCTCCTCAACATGCTCATCTTCCTGAGGGTCACCCTGACCACCATCAGCAGGCTGATGATCAAGGTTGGGAGCAACTCCATGTACTGGCTCCCCCATAACTGGATCCTCTGCGATGTCCTCTGGAAACTGCTCAAAGCAAAATGACTATAACTCAGGCAATTCCTCAGTCTCAGAAGGCATCTCGGAAACCTAAGTGTTGGTTGTGGTGCCTCGTTCCCCTTATTTGGGGAGTGCGGCTAAGAAATACAAGACAATATCGTTCGATCGGGATAGATTGAAACAAGATCTTATCCTCGTTATGGATTTTCTTCTTCGGAATTGACTCCCATATTCAGTGGACCGTGCCCCCAGGATCAACTTCGCGATAGAGTCAGGAGGGACCTCTCCGCTGCATCTTTTGTTGCCTAGTTTTCGCTGTCGCTTGTTGCTTTCGTTCCTTGAGTTGGTTTTCTGATTTGCTTGAGTTATCTTGAACGGTTTTGATGGATTTTATTATTTTCGTTCTTTGAACTACACTTCAATTCCGAGATTGGAAAGAGTAGAAGAGGTATTGATCAGCTGTTCGTGGCAAAGCAGGTGAACGAGCAGTAGACGACGCGCGAGCGGAGTCCTGAAGCACCTCTTTCCTTCTCCCTTCCAACCAACTAAGTGAGTGGCTTATATTCGATTCAGTTAGCCCTTCTTCCGGTCTTCCCATCTAAAATCTTGTATTCTTGCTTGCCCCGATCAAACGATACCAAGTAATAACTAAAAGATGTCAAGATAAAAAGGGAATAGACTTGGATTATAATTGCTTATCAATAAAGAGAACTTTTCCATGTTTCAAAATTTGTGTTTCAATTTATCTGCGTACTCTGAATATGTTCTCATTATGCAAAATACCTTGGCCGTGTGCGGTGCACAACCTAGGCCCGCACGGCGTCATGCCCAGGGGACGACTATCGATTCCACGGAATTGGAGCGTGACATATTGGTATCAGAGCACAGCTTCAAATTCCTTGACCCTCGTACTGGAAAAGTTCCTTTAAAGATCAAATCCTTGTGCAAACTCTTGAACTCTTTAGGCTAAAATAAGATACGTTCATACAATGAGTCCATAATACATTATGATCCTGATGTAATTTACCTTCTTTTGAAGGAATGGCACCAGTGCAATCCTCAGCGCTAGCACCGGGCGAGATGCAAGCCCAAGAAAGTAGTTCGGGCACTTCGTGAAGTTCACGAAGCCAGTGAGCCATGTCTCGCATCGATCCCATCCAGCAAATGATGCGGATGTTGGAGAAAAACCAACAAAGGGACGATGCTCGCTATGAATGGGATGAGAAGCGAGCGGAGGAGAGGCAACTCAAGTTTCAAGATAATATAGAAGTCCGGTTCTCAGTCCAACAGAAGCAAGTAGATACCCTACAAAAGATCATGCAGGCTTTGGCCTCCAACCATTCTGCGGCAACAACGGCGACTCCGGTGGAGCAACCCGCGCTTGAAGTCGAGATGCCTCAAACTCCAAGGAAGAGGGATGTGACTGCCTTTGACTTTGGCGACTTCAAGAAAATCTGCAACACACTATTCAACGGGACTGAGGACCCAATCGTGGCTCTAGATTGGTTGGCCGAACTTGAAGACCATTTCTCCCTGCTTGAGGTCCCCGAAGAGAAGTGTGTCGCATGCGCTCAACTGCAGCTCTGTCTTAACACGCACGATTGGTGGGACGTGCATCGATGATCTCTTCAAGTTGACCCTGGAGAGGAGGCGATCGCGTGGGCTACTTTTCATGGCGCGTTTGAAGAGGAGTTTATACCCCCCTCATGTACGTCGTCGGAAGGAGAACGAGTTCGTACAACTATGGCAAGGCAGTATGACACTTAAATAATATTTCGCCGAATTCAACCGACTCTCCAAATTTGCCAGCTCCTATTTACCTGATGTAGAGAGTCGTGCCAGAAGATTTGAAGGAGGTCTGCGCCCTGCCATCCATGCGCACGTAGTCGTTCATCAGTACGAGACTATACGGAGAGTCATGAATCATGCCCTCTCTCTTAAACCGCAGTATCCTCATGTTCCTACCGCCACTGTGCATACCTCCAATCACAAACGCCATAGCAACGAGAAAGAAAATAATGCTGCGAAGCGTCCAAAAAATGGTGGCAAGCAAAAAGAAAATTTAGACAGACTATGTCACTTCTGTAGGCGACCAGGGCACACGATCGATAAATGTCGCAGAAAGCTTGGGTTATGCTTAGTATGCGGTGAATCAGACCATATGATAAATGAGTGTCCACGCTCATCTCATCGCCGCCCTCAACATAATATTCCCTAGCGGTAGGTTCTATTTCTAAGTTTCGTGGACGAAACTTCCAATTAGTTGGATAGGATGTGGTGCCCCGTTCCCCTTATTTGGGGAGTGCGGCTAAGAAATACAAGACGGTATCGTTCGATCGGGATAGATTAAAACAAGATCTTATCCTCGTTATGGATTTGCTTCTTCAAAATTGATTCCCATATTCAATGGACCGTGCCCCCAGGATCGACTTAGCGGCAGAGTCAGGAGGGACCTCTCCGCTGCATCTTTTGTTGCCTAGTTTTTGCTGTCGCTTGTTGCTTTCGTGCCTTGAGTTAGTTTTCGGATTTGCTTGAGTTGTCTTGAACGATTTCAATGGATTTTATTATTTTCGTTCATTGAACTACACTCCAATTCCAAGATTGGAAAGAGTAGAAGAGGTATTGATCAGCTGTTCGTGGCAATAGAGGTGAACGAGCAGTAGACGACGCACGAGCGGAGTCCTGAAGCACCTCTTTCCTTATCCCTTCCAACCAACTAAGTGAGTGGCTTATATTCGATTCAGTTGGTCCTTCTTCCAGTCTTCACATTGCTTGCCCCGATCAAACGTTACCAAGTAATAACTAAAAGATGTCAAGATAAAAAGGGAATAGACTTGGATTATAATTACTTGTCAATTAACTTGTGAACGGTTACCTATTGCATGCTAATTCGTTTAGAATATTCTATACATGTTTCAATTTTAGTTAGAATGCATACTTCTTCTATAAATTACGCTAAGTATGGAACATACCTTGCATGCGAATAATTGTTCAGGGAGGCTATGCAAAGTAAATCATGCAATTCTACTTGTCTTGTACTCGTGTTGCCTCAACTGCATGAATTGTTAACTTAGTAAACATACTGTTTGATCACGGACAACTTGTGCACAAGATCAATGGTTCCTGCGGACGATCGCTGGGGCACTGGCACCGATCCGATCCAGGCGGAACTTTAAGTTAGTCTCTCAAGCGGGTGGGTTGGCATGCTTCGCCTCGAGATCCTAGTGTTGCATATCACTCTCACCCAAGACTATAACTCATCCATTATGGCATCAAGCCAATGATCACCACGTATATTTAAACATGTGCAAGCTAACTTGTGTTTTTGTGGCCGGGAAGGATATGGTAAGTTTTGTGCAGGTGGTTCAGACGGGCAGGTAAATATCACCGAACGGTGGTAAGTTATTTTATTGAAAATTCTATGTATATTGCTTGCTTTAAAATAAACTAAGGCAAGATAGAAAGACCATAAATAATATGCATGCTTCATTATAAACAACGTGTTGATTGGTATAGTTGGGTTAGCTTGCCTTCACCAGTACGTTTCGATGTACTGACCCTCGTTGAAACAGGTTCTCCGCACTAAGGAGAGCCGAGCGAGGAGCAGAAGTCAATCCTCGATCCAGTCCAGCTGTAGGCGCGTCCTGAGTGTGCCACCTTTTGAAGTATTCTGAAGCAAGGAGCTACCGACCCTACTCAATGCAGCTCCGAGGGAAGGCCATCATCCCGCCTGGAGGTCTTATATTTTGAATTTTAGTAAAGAGATGTAATGTACATGACAACTATCTTATTTTGTGCCAACATTTTGTAAGCCGTGCGGCAATTAGCTGACTCGTTCAAGAGTTTGTAATAGATGTTCATATATCAATAAAGAAAACTTTTCCATGTTTTAAAATTTGTGTTTCAATTTATCTGCATACTCTGAATATGTACTCGTTATGCAAAATACCTTAGCCTTGTGCGGTGCGCAACCTAGGCCCGCACGACGTCACGCCCGGGGGATGACTATCGATTCTACGAAATTGGGGCGTGACATTGGTCATGGTCTGATCCTCGACGAATACCATGTCCCTGCTTCTGTAGAGATTTCTTTCCACTTGATCGTAGAGTCTACAGCCAAACTCATCCTACCGTAGCCGACAAAGATGCATCGCCTCATCTTTTGCTCAAGTTTGGATCTTACGTCCTTCGGTACATGCACGAAGGCCTTACAACCAAATACTCATAGGTGATTGTATGATGGCTCTTTGTCGTACCATACTTTTTCAGGAACATCATCCTGCAAAGGAGCACTAGGAGATAAATTAATAACATAAGAAGCTATGTAAAGTGCCTCACCCCAATAGCTGCCTGGCAAGTTTGCTTCTGAAAGAAAACACCACACCCTCTCCATTAGCATTTTGTTCATCCACTCTGCTACACCGTTGAGCTGCGGTATCTTTGGTGGAGTCTTCTGGTGTCGCATCCCCTTGCTCTCTGCAACAAACATCAAAGGGACCGATATACTCGCCACCATTGTCCGATCGAACACAAAGCATCTTATTTTCCGTCTCCCTTTCAACAGAGGCCTGAAACTCCTTGAAAGTGGACAACACATGATCCATGGTCTTTAAGGTATAGACCCAAACCTTCCTGGAATAGTCATCAATAAATGTTACAAAATAAGAAGCACCACCAATGAATTTTATCTTCATAGGACCGCAAACATCCGAGTGAATCAACTCGAGCAACGTCGACTTCCTTGAACTTGGGTGACTTTGGAAAGATACCCTATTTTACTTCCCCGCCAAACAGTGCGTGCACTTCTCCAACTTTGTAGACTTTATCCCTGGAATCACCTTCATGTTCACCAAGTAGCTCATCCCCTTCTCGCTGATATGGTTGAGCCGTCTGTGCCATAACTCAGTAGACGCATCAGTAGCTACGTTAACCTCCTGTGCCCCGTGTGTGCTCCCTTCCATATAGTAGAGTCCGGACCTCTTGCTTCCTCTGGCAATCACCATCGAACCTCTGGAAAGCTTCCACTGATTATTCCCAAAGAGATTGAAGAAACCCTAAACATCCAAACTTCCAACCGACACCAAGTTGAAACGAATATCAGGGATATGACAGACATCTTTGAGAACAAGAACTGCACCTATCTTTGTCCTCAAATGCACATCTCCAATGGCAATCGCCTTCGACACATCTCCATTTTCCATCTTCAATACTCCACAGTCGCCTGTTGTGTATGTAGCAAATAGCGCCCTGTTGTGAGATACGTGCGCTGAAGTACCTGAGTCCACCAGCCAAGAGTTGTCATCGCTGGCAAGGTTCATAACTAGCTCATCACCTACAATGATCACGTCCCCTCCATGTGTCGAGCCCGCCATTGTAGTGTTCTCACTTTGCTTCCCCTTGTCGCCATTCTTCTCTCTTTTTCAAGCGAAACAGTTCCGCTTGATGTGGCCCTTTTTGCCACAATGGTAACACTCTGAGTCCTCGTATCGACCCTTGGACCTTCTCCTGCTTTTGTCTCTGTCACCGCCTAGACCCCTGCTTTTACCCCTTCTATGGCTCTCTGAAATAAGAGCCTCTGAGTTGGATATGGATAAAGTACCCTGAGAACGTCTTCGCATATCTTCATTCAGTACCCCGCTCTTGGCAAACTCCAAACTGACCATAGATACTCATACGGTCTCCCACGAGTCTGGCAATGTACACAACAGTCATAGTCCATGACCTCATCGTCGAACTTGACTCCCATCGAGAATAGCTGGTCAACCATGTCCTGGAACTCACTCAAGTAATCCGTAATAGATGCCCCATCTTTGTACCGCAGATCCATCATCATCCGGATCAGGAATAATTTATTTACTCCGGTCTTCTTCGCATACAAAGATTCTAGCTTATCCTACAGTATCCTTATGTGCTCAATACTGGCAACGTGGTTGTACACGTTCTCGTCAACGAACTTCCTGATGTACCCACACGCCTGTATATGCTCAAAATTCTAGTCCTCTTCGGATTTGTCACTGTACCTCTCGGAAGCAAATACCGGTAGATGCAGCTTCTTAACAAATAGCAGATCCTTCATCTTGCTCCTCCAGTAATGATAGTTGGTACCGTTTAGGTTTACCATGCGCACCGGCTTCGTATCCATCTTTCCTCCCTGGTTTTCCTGTCAACTCCTGACACCCTTCTGAAATTCCAGAAACTAGCTCTGATACCACTTTGTTGGGAACAAAAGTGTGAAATTATTCCCCAAATCATAGAGTACCTGTGAGAGAATCGAGCAAAATGCACAAACCAAAAATGCCAAATACAAATTATAGATTTTTGAAGTGGAAAACCCTTGCGGGAAAAACCATGGGACGATCAGAGTCCAACCCTGGAAAGCCTCCACTAATGGAATAAGAAATACACCGACTCCTTACAAACTTCTCATCGATCAAAACGGATCACCACAACTCTTTTGGAACAGAAAATAGATTATAATAACGAAGAAGAAAGATAATGAAAAATATCCGAAACTGATATCCTTCTTCGAAATGGCCTTCAATCCTTCTTTCTCCTCTCCAATGTTGCAATGGCACTCTTGCCTCATTTTCTCTCCTTGTTGATATTTTTTTAGAGAGATGTGTTATATTTTAGGGATATGAGACACCTATATATAGCCTCAAACCCATAAATAATATTCCTATTATAGATAGGAATATCCAATCCAAATCCAAATAAATTAACATATTCCTATTATATGTAGGAATATCCAATCCAAATCCATTGAGATATTTCTATTATATTTAGGAATATCCAATCCAAATAAATTGAGGTATTCCTATTATATATAGAAATATTCAATCCTACTCCGAGATATTTTTCACATAGGTTGGGAACCCCACCCATTCCAACAGTTTCTTGCCTAGATAATAAGATTATGGTGTTTTGTTAAAACTATTTGATTTCCACACTCTCTCTTTTGTAGAAAGTGTAATAGAAGCATGTCAAACAATTACCACATTGGTTCATACTTTGTTATATTTGATAATTTGACATGTATCAAATAGTGATTTAAGATATGAGATGTGAAGAAATTGGTCCAACTTGGAAAGAACGGCTCCACCGTTCCAGTCTCTTTCAGTTGTTATTGGAATTGGGATCATGCATACGTACTTAGGAATTTATATATAGTAGGAACTTGCTCATTCAGTCATTTGGGCCTTGGTACAAATTCTAATGCTTGCAAACAATTCTAAGTAGATGCTACACACAGTTCAAGTCACCCAATATTTAGCAAGGTATTTGTATATTACTTGCAAGGGTCTCAAGTTCAGCCCAAAAATTTCTTTTCCTAGTGGTAAGTAAATTAAATCCATTGACCACTGAATAGTTAACTGCTCGCCATGTACATTCTTCAAAGTAAGTGAAATACATTGAGTATTACTATGAACCACATCAGCTTCCCATTGACTTGTATTCCATCCAGCCCAAATTATGTACTTTCCATTTTCATTGTAAGCTAAAGCATATTTTCAAATATCTGAAATTTTATGTGTGAAATTCTCTTCCTTATCTCTATCATCTTAATTTCAGCCAGACCCATAATACAGATTTGGTATAAAATTTTGGAAATGATTGCTCTTTAAGCTACTAACGTTTGATATTCTCTGAGACAGTGATATTTTATTATGGTCTTTATGCACCTGATTTAATATGGATTTATGATAGAGGTCATTATGATTTATGTCCTATTGATTTTTTTATATAGGATATTAACCAGCGAATTTTATACAACAGTTATAAGTTTAAGAACATCTACAACTGGCTCAGGCCCAAGGGCGGCTCCAGGTGGTGGTAAGAGTACTAGAATTCTTATACATTGAACAACGTTTGCTTCCACTCAAATGTTGGATTGTAGTCTTTTGTTCCTTGTAATAGAAGGTCAACCTTGTAAGACTATAATCCAATAATAATAAACAGGAAGTGATTCGAGCAAATGTAGTTAAGTAAGAGATATTATACATCCCTTCTTACAAATTTATTTATCGAAGTCTAATTTTTGTTTCCCATGTATTCTACCTGTGACACAAATGTGCACCTCAATAATAAAATCTGAAAGCATGTGCAATATATAATAGAGATGGTATCATAGGCTCGTAGAAGTGATTAGCATAAATTTCAGCTTAGCCATGTTCACACCAATTTTATAATGTACCAAGTTATCTTGTTTGCCTAATCTTACTAAAGCCCTGGGCCCCTGGTTTTGTTGTTGTATTGTTTTATTATTATTATAATACTCTAATTTTTTTTATTTGTTGGAGTGTCCAAGTATTTGATGTGAATATGGATTTAGCACCTCGTTGCTATATTATGTTAAGATATTCACTACTAACCTCCATTTTCTTGAAGGCAAAATGACTAGAGATATTTTAATTTTAGAAAAGAAGCAATACGTTAGCAGTGATGACGGTAATTCAAATTTATTTCTGTACTCTCTTATTTCTAACATGATCTTTGTAATGTTCTCTCTCTAAGTCAGAAATATTAGAGATTGTGAATTGTTAGGAAAGACTCAAACATGCT
>JAYESA010000018.1:24909649-24912149 GCA_036927795.1 Iris macrosiphon | reverse complement strand
TGTTTGAACTCCTGATCTCGAGTTCAACTTTTGGTTCTATTATCTTTGATTAAGTCTCGGGAATAACAATCTCAAAGCAAGATCCGAGTAAGATGGAGAACCGATCAAACCTTCTCGATACTAGCTTTCACAAGCTTGAGAAGTTTGATGGCGAACACTACAACATTTGGAAGATGAAGATCTCTCTGAATCTTCGTCTTGTCAAGTTGCTTATGTGTTGGTTGATCCAGAACCTACCATCCCTGAAGATGGAGGGAAACTTGAAGTTGGTGTGGAACAGAACGCGCACAACAAGTGGAAATAAGACAACGATCTCTGCAGGCTATTGATACTCAATGCAATGGAGGACTCGATAGCAGAGTCTTACAGAAAGAAGGAGAAGGAGAAAGACGTCTGGAAAACTCTTGAGAAGCATTACATAACTGATGAAAAGATGTCTAAAATTCATCTCGTTGAAAAGTTTTTTACTTTGCAATTTGAAGACGAGAGGGTAATGCTGCCGCAAGTCAAGAAACTTCTGAAGATGCAGCAGAAGCTGGAGGAAGAGGACATGAAGCAGGAAAATAAGTTCATGGTGGGGCCTATCATCACCAAGCTTCCTCCAGGCCGGATCAAGTTTAAGACTGACATGTACCGTAAGAAGATGGAGATCCATCTCGAAGATCTTCTTCACTGGATTCACATTGAAGATGAGGTCAAGGGACAACTGAAGTTGGATTCCCTGTCCAAACAGTTGGCAAAGGCCAACTTGGTGCATGCTGGTGATTCCAAGGGAAAGTAGAAGGCTTCTCACAACAAGAAAAAGAAGGACTTCAACCATATGAAGGTGAAGTCAGCTTCGTTCAAACTGAAGCCAACGCCCAAGTCCGAAGTAACTTGCTTCAATTATGGCAAGAAGGGCCACTACCGGAGTGACTGCAGATCCAAACCTAAACAGACAGAGCAAGGTAAGCCTAACAAGGTTGCTATGATTGTGCAGGTTGTCACGACTGGTGTCGACTCTGACTGGTGGCTGGACACTAGCGCATCCTATCATGTTTTCTCAAAAAAGTAGTTGTTCACCACCTACAAGCCTATATATGAGAAGGTTATGGTGGCGAACCAAGCACAAGCTGAAGTACTCGGGACCGGAATGGTGGTACTGAATGACACTTCAGAATATGAAGCATGTACCAATGATAGTCGAGAATCTGGTCTCAGGAAGTCTGCTCTGCCATGCAGGCTTGAGGATGGACATTAATGCTAGACATATGGTGATGTCTTACAAAAGAACATATTTCGAAAAAGCTTTCTGTACCGAAGGGATGTTCAAACTTTAACTTGTAACTCCTTCTACAATGATAAATACAGTCGCTTCTTCTGGTTATTCTCTTGAGTTATGGAACAATAGACTAGGACATGTTCATTGTAAAAGAATAAACAAGATGTCTAGTCTAGGGCTTATCTCCAAATGTAGGGGTAAGGAGGTGGAGAAGTATGAGGTCTGTGCGCAGACAAAGATCACCAAAAAGCCGTTCAAGCGGGTTAACCAAAGCACATATCTTCTGGAGTTGGTGCACTCAGATATCTGTGACTTCAAACAGTTCTCCACAAAGGACAAGATGGAGTATTTTATTACATTCATCGATTATGCGTTCATCTATCTGCTCAAGTCAAAGTACGAAGCATTTGAGAAGTTTAAGGAGTTCAAGGCTGAAGCTGAACGTCAGACATGGCAACAACTCAAGAGACTTAGAAGTGATCGAGACGGAGAGTATAGGTCTATTGAATTCGCATCGTTCTACAAAGAACATAGAATTGTCAATTAGACGACTGCTCCGTATTCTCCTCAATCAAATGGAGTAGCTGAGAGTAAGAACATGACATTGACAGAAAATGATGAGCTCATTGTTGTTAACTGCGGGTCTTCCAAACTGCTTCTGGGGAGAAGTTGCGTTGACGGCTACGTTCATCCTGAACAGAGTATCGTACGCAACATCCGATGTCACTCCTCATGAACTCTTATTCAAAGTCAGACCCAACTTAAATGTCATTCGAGTGTGGGGGTGTCTGGCATATGTGAAGCTCCCGGAATTAAAGATTCAGAAACTGGGTACGAGGACAACGAAGACCATTTTCTTGGGTTATGCTGAGAAGAGTGATGCTCAGAGGTTTCTTGATATATAATCAAATCATATCATTGAATCTCGTGACGCAGAATTCTTTAAAGATAAATTTGCATGGCATAAGAATATTATTATCGCGGATATTCCGGAGAATAGTGTGGATGCACAGGAGGCTGAAGCTTCCAAAGAAGATGTAGTACATAAACAAGTTGTCATTCCAGAGACAACGTTCGAACCATAACTCACAGAACCGAGAATTAAGCGGGTGAGAAGACAGAAGGACTTCGGAGAAGATTTTATCACCGGCTGACTGGAGGGGGCTTGGCAGCAGTCGGTTGGTCGGAGAGGGGCCCGGCCGGGTAGGGGTGGTTCTTCCAAGAAGAAGAAGAAGAAGG
>JAYESA010000018.1:24784649-24904649 GCA_036927795.1 Iris macrosiphon | reverse complement strand
ATGATAAATGCAGTTGCTTCTTCTAGTTATTCTCTTAAGTTATGGAACAATATGTCACGACCCAATTCCGTAGAATCAATTGAGGCGTCCCCCGAATCGTGATCGCCGTGCGGGCCTGGGGTTGCACCCGCACAAGGCTTTAATGATTTGTATGACAAGCACATATTCAGAGTACGCAGATAAATTGAAACACATATTTAAAACATGAAAAAGTTCTCTTTATTGATAATGAACATCTATTACAAACTCCTGAACGAGTCATCTATTTTGTCGAACGGCTTACAAAAGTGTTGACTCAAAATGAGATAGCAGTCCTGTATATTACATCCCTTTATAGAACTTCAAAACGATATAGACCTCCGGGCTGGAGGACGGCTTTGCCACGAAGCTGCATTGTGTATGGAAAGTTGCAAGCTTCTTCTTCAAGTACTTCAAAAGTGACGCGATCGGAGGATGCGCCTACAGCTGGACTGGATCGGGGAAGACGACTTCGGCTCCTCGCTCGGTTCGTCTTAGTGCGGAGAACCTGTTTCAACGAGGGTCAGTATGTCGAAACATACTGGTGAAGGCGAGCTAACCGAACTATACCAATCAACACATTGTTTTAATGAAGCATGCATGTTTTGTGGGTTTCTATTCTTGCCTTAGTTCATTTACAAGTAAGCAGCATATAGAATTTACTGAAATGAACGTGCCACCGTTCGGTGAATTTTACTTGACCGTCTGAATCACCTGCATAATACTTACCATGCCTTCCCTACCACGAAGACACAAGTTAGTTTGCAAAAGGTTTAAATATACATGGGATCACTGGCGGGATGCCATAATGGACGGGGCATAGTACATGAATGAAATAACAAGTAACACAATGAACAAGGGCACCACAAGTTATTCCATCTGATACAGGCGACTATTCAGGAGTTCCGTCCGGATCGGATCGGTGCCAGTGTCCCAGCGACCGTCCGCAGGAACTAAGACCTTGTGCACAAGTTGTCCGTGATCAACGTTATACACTAAATTAGCAGTCGAGGCAATTCGGGGCAATATCAGGCACAGGACAGTAACATGGGGAGATCTACTTTTGCATAGTCTTCGTATTCAGATTATTGCATTCAGGATGAGTTCAGTTCATAGCATAATTTAAGGAAGAGTATGAAATTCTAACTTGTATTTATGCATATGATAAACGTTCCAAGCGAACAAGCATGCAAGTAAGTAACCGTTCACAAGTTTGATTCACAAGCAGTATTATCCAAGTCTATTCTCTTTTATCTTGGTATCTTTTATTATTACTTGGTATCGTTTGATCGGGGCAACAAGAATGCAAGGGTTTTTAGTGTGAGACTTGGAAGCAGGGCTAGCTAATCGGGATGGTAGCCACTCACTTAGATTGTTGGAAGGGAGAAGGAAAGAGGCGCTTCACGACTCCGCTCATAAGCCGCCTACTGCTCGTTTACCTGTAACACGAACAGCTCGATCAATACTCCTTCCTCTCTTTCCAATCTCGGAATTGAAGCGCAGTTCAATGAACGAAGACAATGAAAACCATCAAAACCGTTCAAGGAAAATAAGCAAATCCCAAAACCAACTCAAAGCACGAAAGCTGTCACGCCCCAATCTCCCGCAAGCTCAATAGTCCCCGCTGAACGTGAATCACCACGTTGCAGCTCTCCCGCGGGACAATCGTTCTCTTCGGGACGTGATGCCGTACGAGCCTGGAGTTGCGCTCGTACAAGGCGATATTGTCAAACACCAAATGTTATCATTGAAACAACCAAGTTGCAACGAAATTCGAGTATTGTGTACCAAGCACACATCAGAGTAATATGCAGCGAAGCTCTCGATAGGGTCAAATGAAATGCCACAAAGGCGATTGCCTTAACGGCGATGAAATACTCTTGCTCTTTTCTCTAGCCCATAAAGGTACTTACAGTTCATACATCATGCCTCGTATATCCAAGCAGCGCCACTACATCTGTGTACCTGAAATATTGCCCACAAACGTGGGTCAGTACACAGCCGTACTGGTGAGCGGGGTAACCCACTCGTCTAAGCCGACACTAAGTAAAATAGTGAATGCAAACAGTTATATTGTGATCTTTCTAGTTGAATCCTAGATTCATTTCATGGCATAGGGATGACATGTTAAGAAAAGCTGTAAAGCTGTTTAAGCATGCAAGCATTCAACTCAAACCAATCGACAAGCAATATATATCCAACCCGAAGGATTCTAGCATGCAAACCATCCTACTCAAACCCAAGCAACGTGACTATCGAACCAACAATCATATGCCTCAATATCCATCCTCAACCAACAGTTATAATCCAATCTCAAGTGCACACTCTTGCCGAGGCAAGGTGGCCGCGCCTACCCGAAGCCAAACCAACAAAAGAAAAGCAAGCCAACACCTTATCTATATGAAGTCACTGGCAAAGCCATAAAGGACATATTCCAAGCATTAATGGTGCGCCCTATCAGCCCGGGTAGCAAGTCCCGCTGGAGGTCCCGCAATGCATCGTGACTAGCACAAATCAATATTTTCCTCCGGATCGATACGGTCCCAGTGCCCCGGAATGCCGTTTCGAGGAAATGTCAAACCTTGTGCACAAGTTGTCCGTGACATGCAGACACCAAGTAGGTATGACGAGAGGATCGAACATTCTCGCCCCACCAAGCGATCCTAGACTCGTTCAACCGAATATCCAACCGAAATATCCAACCAAAGAATCCATAACCATTCACCAACATATAGCCCAAGGCACCAAATCTCAAGTTATTCCCATAGGCAAAAATGCCGTTTCTCAACACAGTATTTCACATTGGGTGCAACACCCCATACTCAGAATAATCCCATGGCACAATGCCCCAACAGTGGCACAATGCCTCAACAGTGGCACAATGACCTCGCCGATGCAGTTGTTCGGTTTCGAACCACAACTGCTCGTTTTGCTTGACAAAGCGCCCAAGTGATACTCGTGCACGGATGCACGCTCGCTCGCCCGAATTCTCGATATTCCCAATGCCTCAATGTATTATTCCAACTGTCCAAGCATAATCCCAGTTATCCAACCAACTGCCCCAAATGTAATATCCCAACTCTAGTTCCAACTATCCATACGTGCAAATCAATGCAAGCCACAATCCTATCCAAACAAACGACGTACACTCTATGCACGCCTCAGTGTAGTGATTCCCAATGTTTCAGTCCAAGTGTTCAAGCCTTTTACGTATTTTCTATATTATTAGGCATGAAGGAGTAGAGGAGAAGGGAAAGAGCCCACTCACAATGTTTGATCCCGTTAGGCATTCCTGTCCCGCCGATACGGCCAATCCCTTGAACCCGTGGTCCGATGCAAGCGCGATCTACTCAACTGGTATGACCGTGCGAGCAGGCCGTGCTCTCCAAATCATCCGACCGATCGGACTAAGGAAGACGGCATTATCGCTCTCATCCAGCTATTTCAGTACTATTCTGAACGAACACCTGATTTCCATCGAACTCCGCTAGCCATCTGCACATTGAATCCAACTCAATCAATCCTTCTTCCCAAAATTCAACAAATCAAATGTAACCAGCATTTGTTTTATTCAATCCGACTCAGCGTAACGCACCGTGCGGTTGCGGGCGTTACATAATATACCACTTAAAATCAGGTTCGTCCACGAACCGTGCTGGTACTCATTCCTATCACATACCGCTTGTCCAATTCATAACTCTGCTCTATGCAACTCTCATATTCACGATTCGGACTCAGCATCTCGTTCTGCTGAACGCTCGTACAAATTTCATAAATTCCCACATCCTCCTTGCAGCTCAATACGAATTCCTCGTATCGCTTAGTTTTGGATCGTACATATATTTAAGGCGTCCCTAAAATACATGCATTTCAGCCAAGCTTTGCGATAGCGAATTTGAACAAGTTACAAGGGTATCTTTATGTTCGAGGCATCCATTTGCTTTACTCCCAATTAAACCAAATCATGATTTTCATTCCAACATATTCGCTTGAGCACTAGTCTCAAATATGATAATTTCCTACCGACTCAATGAGTTCGTGTTCCGACTCAATCTATCCAACTATTTCTGAATTCGCACTAGCAACATCTCCAAATATATCTCATGCACTGAACGATCATCTCAACTGATACTACCCCAGCTAGGCGACTTACCCAAATATCAAACTTTGCTTAGATCAGCTCAGTCCAACACAGTTTCTTGCCATCTCAATATCTCACTGGGTGAACATCTATATCGAGGTTCGTGTGATCCACGAAGATCTCGCCGCCACGCCAAAGGGATAGTGTCACCACGATTTCAACGTGGACACACTTGCCATAATTCCTAGGTTGTGCATGGAATAGTTCTTCGCGCTGCTTCCACTGCCTCGAAGCATATGATATCACCTTTGCCTTCTGAACGAGCACGCTTCCCAGACTAAGTTCCGATACATCTTGTAAATCTGAGGCACGTATGTCCCTTCCAGTATTCGCAAGAATTTGATCTGAACGAGCCGCTGCTTTAACTTCACGAGCTAGTTTCACAGTCGTCAATTCATATGAATGCTATTCCCTTCCAGGGCACGATGAGTCAGAGGCGATGCCATCGATAAAAATCTGTGACTCTGAATCTCATCAGTTGACTAGGCTACTCCCACCATCGCTCCGATCTTCCGGCTGCATCTTCAGTTGAAGACTATCCCAAGGGTCTCTCAAATCCAACACTCAGCACTCATATCCGCCCTTAACGCATTCCCAAATGCGCCGCCGCAAGGTTTGTTCTATGGGTCTACCATATTCATATCCGATTCAGCGGACAAGTCGCTAGGATCAGCTGTCCCGAAGCTACGCTCAATAATTGTAAGTCACTACGATGGACAGTTACTATGAACCGTGCTATATCTCATCTGTAAATCCGAACCAAAATTTAGCCATTCCATCCGAGCGAACTTCCGAATCCGAGAACCACGCTCGTTGAAACCGTCTTCCATCAATCCGTCGTTCTGCCCTAAAATACATTAAATTTCCGAATTGCCATGTTCGTCTTCTCGCATTACCACTTTGCAATGATTCTCAAAACTCAAGACTTGCTCAAATTCATATCCATTTTGCTGCATCCCACAATGCACGTCCAACTTACTCGAGCAGCACAGTGATTTGTTCCGACGTTGCTCCCACATTTAGCTATCTTTTAAAAGTCTGTCCGCCATAATCCTTGCCTTTAGTTGTTGCCACAATCCGTTCACGTCTTCCGAAGAATCCGTCTACCATCGTTGCACCATCTTGCCCAAAATTCCATTTTTGCTAAACCTGAGTCGACTTCTCGAGCAGCAAAATCCAAAATCTTTCAAGTTTGTGTGAATCCATCGCATTGTCCCTCCAAACCAAATCGTGTTTCATTACACAACCAACCGCTCAAATGAATTGCCCAAAAAAATTGTAGTTTGTACTCGCTATACTTCAATTAACCCATCGTTGTGCTTAAGCGTAACCCAACTGTTCGTTCCGATCTCGTCCATCTCTTAAGCCCAACGATACTCCCATTTGCACGAGTCCGTTCTTGAGTTCTCAAGTCTAATGTATCGAAGAATACCCGAGTCAAATTCCATTGCACTATATACCACTTGGAAATATAGTTGCCCTCGTGCTTACTCTGCGTCAACCAGCGTCTACCCCAAACCGACTATTCCGAGGTGATTCGGTCGAATCACAACTCAATGTTCGCTTGCTCCATTTTCATTCCTTCCAACTCAGTCGATGTGCACCAACCAACTTGTATTCTCGTTACTCGAGTCCGTTCAGACAATTTCCATTGATGTCTAGCCAAGATACTTTCAATGCCTTGCTCAATATGTGGTATCCCATATACCACTCTGAATCAAGTCGCTACTCGCATCACGATTTCTTGCACTGATACAAAAATTTGTCCGAACCATCCCTCATGCATGATCCTGCCTTCCCCAACTCAAGTTTGGCATGAAACTCAGGCAATGCCTGAATCATCCAAATCTTTTCATCAATCTCGCGATGCAACTCGTGCTATATCCCGTTCTCAATACTTCCAACATATTATCAAACCGTCTGATACTTTCGCAACACGAGCAATCCCGTGCAACGATCTCTTTTCTAAATAGTCCAACCCAATACCCAATTGTTCTACACATCTGTTGTATGAGCAACTCGTGCAACATTATTATGATATTTCCAAGCCAAACTCAAATCTGCTCAACCAATGCTTTATGTGATATACCCAGCCAAAGTTCAAACTTTCATCCAACACATTCCCTACACGAGCAACTCGTGCAACGATCCATTCTCAAATCCAATGCTTCTACTCACAACATGCTGCATAACCAATCTCGTCAGCCAACCAACTGATCCACTGATGCAATCAAAAACTCCCGAACGACAAGCCAAGCCAAGCCAACAACAGCTCTCAACTTGTTGCACAAATGCAACAACGCCTAACGAGGCTAAGTGATCTAACGAAAACCAACCAAAGCAACACAACCAAGAACAACATGCAGCCACAACCAGCAATATATAGACTTATTGCATGAAACATCCAATGCGGCACTGAGTAGAGTCAAGAGCTAGACGACACGCGAAAGCTATTTAGAGTTTGTGATGAAGCGAAGGACCAAGTCCGAGAAAATGAACCAGGCGCTCTGATACCAATTTGTCATGCCCCAATCTCCCACAAGCTCAATAGTCTCCGCTGAACGTGAATCACCACGTTGCAGCTCTCCCGCGGGACAATCGTTCTCTTCGGGACGTGATGCCGTACGAGCCTGGAGTTGCGCTCGTACAAGGCGATGTTGTCAAACACCAAATATTATCATTGAAACAACCAAGTTGCAACAAAAGTCGAGTATTGTGTACCAAGCACACATCAGAGTAATACGCAGCGAAGCTCTCGATAGGGTCAAATGAAATGCCACAAGGCAATGCCACAAAGGCGATTGCCTTAACGGCGATAAAATACTTTTGCTCTTTTCTCTAGCCCACAAAGGTACTTACAGTTCATACATCATGCCTCGTATATCCAAGCAGCGCCACTACACCTGCGTACCTGAAATATTGCCCACAAACCTGGGTCAGTACACAGCCGTACTGGTGAGCGGGATAACCCACTCGTCTAAGCCGACACTAAGTAAAATAGTGAATGCAAACAGTTATATTGTGATCTTTCTAGTTGAATCCTAGATTCATTTCATGGCATAGGGATGACATGTTAAGGAAAGCTGTAAAGCAGTTTAAGCATGCAAGCATTCAACTCAAACCAATCGACAGGCAATATATATCTAACCCGAAGGATTCTAGCATGCAAACCATCCTACTCAAACCCAAGCAACGTGACTATCGAACCAACAATCAAATACCTCAATATCCGTCCTCAACCAACAGTTACAATCCAATCTCAAGTGCACACTCTTGCCGAGGCAAGGTGGCCGCGCCTACCCGAAGCCAAACCAATAAAAGAAAAGCAAGCCAACACCTTATCTATATGAAGTCACTGGCAAAGCCATAAAGGACATATTCCAAGCATTAACGGTGCGCCCTATCAGCCCGGGTAGCAAGTCCCGCTGGAGGTCCCGAAATGCATCGTGACTAGCACGAATCAATATTTCCCTCCGGATCGATACGGTCCCAGTGCCCCGGAATGCTGTTTCGAGGAAATGTCAAACCTTGTGCACAAGTTGTCCGTGACATGCAGACACCAAGTAGGTATGACGAGAGGATCGAACATTCTCGCCCCACCAAGCGATCCTAGACTCGTTCAACCGAATATCCAACCGAAATATCCAACCAAAGAATCCATAACCATTCACCAACATATAGCCCAAGGCACCAAATCTCAAGTTATTCCCATAGGCAAAAATGTCGTTTCTCAACACAGTGTTTCACATTGGGTGCAACACCCCACACTCAGAATAATCCTATGGCACAATGCCCCAACAGTGGCACAATTCCTCAACAGTGGCACAATGCCCTTGCCGATGCAGTTGTTCGGTTTCGAACCACAACTGCTCGCTTTGCTTGACAAAGCGCCCAAGTGATACTCGTGCACGGATGCACGCTCGCTCGCCCGAATTCCCGATGTTCCCAATGCCTCAATGTATTATTCCAACTGTCCAAGCATAATCCCAGTTATCCAACCAACTGCCCCAAATGTAATATCCCAACTCTAGTTCCAACTATCCATACGCACAAATCAATGCAAGCCACAATCCTATCCAAACAAACGACGTACACTCTATGCACGCCTCAGTGTAGTGATTCCCAATGTTTCAGTCCAAGTGTTCAAGCCTTTTACGTGTTTTCCATATTATTAGGCATGAAGGAGTAGAGGAGAAGGGAAAGAGCCCACTCACAATGTTTGATCCCGTTAGGCATTTCTGTCTCGCCGATACGGCCAATCCCTTGAACCCGTGGTCCGATGCAAGCGCGATCTACTCAACTGGTATGACCGTGCGAGCAGGCCGTGCTCTCCAAATTATTCGATCGATCAGACTAAGGAAGATGGCATTATCGCTCCCATCTAGCTATTTCAGTACTGTTCTGAACGAACACCTGATTTCCATCGAACTCCGCTAGCCATCTGCACATTGAAACCAACTCAATCAATCATTCTTCCCAAAATCCAACAAATCAAATGTAACCAGTATTTATTTTATTCAATCTGACTCAGCGTAACGTACCGTGCGGTTGCGGGCGTTACAAAAGCAACAAGCGACATCGAAAACCGAGGCAATAAAAGATAGCAGCAGAGAGGTCCCTTCTGACTCTGCCGCTAAGTCGATCCCGGGGGCACGGTCCACTGAATATGGGAATCGATTCCGAAGAAACAAATCCATAACGAGGACGAGTTCTTGTTTCAATCTATCCCGATCGAACGATAACGTCTAGTATTTCTTAGCCGCGCTCTCCGTACCGGGAGAACGGGGCGCTACATCCTACCCGACCAATTGGAAGTTTTGTCCCAAAACTTAAGAATAGGGCCTACCGTTAGGGGGCATTATGCTGAGTACGACGATCCGGGAGGGGGCAAACATCGACCCGATGGTTGGGATCACCGCAACGGAGGCAAGACCCTAGCTTGCGACGACACTTATCGGCTGTATGCCCCGGCTTGTTGCAGTATTGACAAATTGGCCTCCGATTCCCTTTTTGTGAACCACCGTCGTTGTGACACTTTGCAACATTGTTTCCTCTATCGTTGCCTTGGCGTTTGTGATTGTAGGTATGCACAGCGCCGGTGGAAACGTGAGGATACTGTGGTTCGAGAGATAGGGCGTGATTCATGACTTCACGCATGGTTCCATACTGATTATTGACTACGTGCGCATGGATGGCAGGGCGCAAACCGCCTTCAAACCTTCTGGCTCGACTCGCTGCATCAGGTAAATAGGCCCTAGCAAATTTGGAGAGTTGGTTGAATTCGGCAAAATATTGCTTAACTGTCATACTGCCCTGCCGCAGCTGCACGAACTCGTTTTCCATCTGACGTTGTACTGGAGGGGGTATAAAATCCTCTTCGAACGTGGCACGAAAGGTCGTCCACGAGATCGCCTCCTCTCCGTGATCAAATTAGAGAGATCGTCGATGCACGTCCCACCAATCGTGTGCGTTGAGGCAGAGCTGTAGTTGGGCGCAGGCGACGCGCTTCTCTTCGGGGACCACTAGCAGCACAAAGTGGTCTTCAAGTTCGGCTAGCAATCTAGAGCCACAACTGGCTCCTCAGTCCCGTTGAATGGGGTGTTGCAGACTTTCTTGAAGTGGCCAAAGTCGAAGGCAGTCACGTCCGTCGGCCTTGGAATTTGTGGCGTCTCTACTTCAAGCATGGGTTGTTCCACCGGAGTCGTTGTTGTTGCAGCGGAATGGTTGGCAGCCAAAGTCTGAACGATCTGTTGCAGGGTATCTACCTGCTTCTGTTGGACTGAGAACCGGGTCTCTAGATTGCTTTTGAACTTGGCTTGGCGAGCATCATCTCTTTGTCGTTGTGATTCTAACATTTGCATCACCCGCTCTAGCGGGTCGACTTGAGATATGCCTCGCTGGCTCCGAGAGCTTCCCGAAGTGCCCGAACTACTTTTTTGGCCGTGCGTTTCGTTCGGTGCTTGCGCTGGTGCCATTCCTTCAAAAGAAGGTAAATTATATTAGAATCATAATGTGTTATGGACTCATTGCATGAACGTATCTCATTTTGGCCTAGCGAGTTCAAGAGTTCGCACAGGAATTTGATCGTTAAAGGAACTTTTCCAGTGCGAGAGTCTAAGGAACTTGAATCTGTGCTCTGATACCATTATGTTACGACCCAATTTTGTAGAATCAATTGAGGCGTCCCCCGAACCTGGGGTTGCGCCCGCACAAGGCTTTAATGATTTGTATGACAAGCACATATTCAGAGTACACAAATAAATTGAAACACAAATTTAAAACATGGAAAAGTTCTCTTTATTGATAATGAACATCTATTACAAACTCCTGAACGAGTCATCTATTTTGCCGAACGGCTTACAAAAGTGTTGACTCAAAATGAGATAGCAGTCCTGTACATTACATCCCTTTATAGAACTTCAAAACGATATAGACCTCCGGGCTGGAGGACGGCTTTGCCACGAAGCTGCATTGTGTATGGAAAGTTGCAAGCTTCTTCTTCAAGTACTTCAAAAGTGACGCGATCGGAGGATGCGCCTACAGCTGGACTGGATCGGGGAAGACGACTTCGGCTCCTCGCTCGGTTCGCCTTAGTGCGGAGAACCTGTTTCAACGAGGGTCAGTATGTCGAAACATACTGGTGAAGGCGAGCTAACCGAACTATACCAATCAACATGTTATTTTAATGAAGCATGCATGTTTTGTGGGTTTCTATTCTTGCCCTAGTTCATTTACAAGTAAGCAGCATATAGAATTTACTGAAATGAACGTGCCACCGTTCGGTGAATTTTACCTGACCGTCTGAATCACCTGCACAATACTTACCATGCCTTCCCTGCCACGAAGACACAAGTTAGTTTGCAACAGGTTTAAATATACATGGGATCACTGGCGGGATGCCATAATGGACGGGGCATAGTACATGAATAAAATAACAAGTAACGCAATGAACAGGGGCGCCACAAGTTATTCCATCTGATACAGGTGACTATTCAGGAGTTCCGTCCGGATCGGATCGGTGCCAGTGCCCCGGCGACCGTCCGCAGGAACTAAGACCTTGTGCACAAGTTGTCCGTGATCAACGTTATACACTAAATTAGCAGTCGAGGCAATTCGGGGCAATATCAGGCACAGGACAGTAACAGGGGGAGATCTACTTTTGCATAGTCTCCGTATTCAGATTATTGCATTCAGGATGAGTTCAGTTCATAGCATAATTTAAGGAAGAGTATGAAATTCTAACTTGTATTTATGCATATGATAAACGTTCCAAGCGAACAAGCATGCAAGTAAGTAACCGTTCACAAGTTTGATTCACAAGCAGTATTATCCAAGTCTATTCTCTTTTATCTTGGTATCTTTTATTATTACTTGGTATCGTTTTATCGGGGCAGCAAGAATGCAAGGGTTTTTAGTGTGAGACTTGGAAGCAGGGCTAGCTAATCGGGATGGTAGCCACTCACTTAGATTGTTGGAAGGGAGAAGGAAAGAGGCGCTTCACGACTCCGCTCGTAAGCAGCCTACTGCTCGTTCACCTGCAACACGAACAGCTCGATCAATACTCCTTCCTCTCTTTTCAATCTCAGAATTGAAGCGCAGTTCAATGAACGAAGACAATGAAAACCATCAAAACCGTTCAAGGAAAATAAGCAAATCCCAAAACCAACTCAAAGCACGAAAGCAACAAGCGACATCGAAAACCGAGGCAATAAAAGATAGCAGCGGAGAGGTCCCTCCTGACTCTGCCGCTAAGTCGATCCCGGGGGCACGGTCCACTGAATATGGGAATCGATTCCGAAGAAACAAATCCATAACGAGGACGAGTTCTTGTTTCAATCTATCCCGATCGAACGATATCGTCTAGTGTTTCTTAGCCGCGCTCTCCGCACCGGGAGAACGGGGCGCTACACAATAGACTAGGACATATTCATTGTAAAAGAATAAACAAGATGTCTAGTCTAGGGCTTATCTCCAAATGTAGGGGTATGGAGGTGGAGAAGTGTGAGGTCGGTGCGCAGACAAAGATCGCCAAAAGTCGTTCAAGTGGGTTAACCAAAGCATAGATCTTTTGGAGTTGGTGCACTCAGATATCTGTGACTTCAAACAATTCTCCACAAAGGACAAGATAAAGTATTTTATTACATTCATCGATTATGCGTTCATCTATCTGCTCAAGTCAAAGTACGAAGCATTTGAGAAGTTTAAGGAGTTCAAGGTTGAAGCTGAACGTCAGACATGGCAACAACTCAAGAGACTTAGAAGTGATCGAAGCGGAGAGTATAGGTCTATTGAATTTGCATTGTTCTGCAAAGAACATAGAATTGTCAATTAGACGACTGCTCCGTATTCTCCTCAATCAAATGGAGTAGCTGAGAGAAAGAATATGACGTTGACAAAAAATGATGAGCTCAATGCTGTTAACTGCGGGTCTTCCAAACTGCTTCTGGGGAGAAGCTGCGTTGACGGCTACGTTCATCCTGAACAGAGTGTCGTACGCAACATCCGATGTCACTCCTCATGAACTCTGATTCAAAGTCAGACCCAACTTGAATGTCATTCGAGTGTGGGGGTGTCTGGCATATGTGAAGCTCCCGGACTTAAAGATTCAGAAACTGGGTACGAGGACAACGAAGACCATCTTCTTGGGTTATGGTGAGAAGAGTGATGCTCGGAGGTTTCTTGATATAGAATCAAATCATATCATTGAATCTCGTGATGCAGAATTCTTTGAAGATAAATTTGCAAGGCATAAGAACATTATTATCGCGGATATTCCGGAGAATAATGTGGATGCACAGGAGGCTGAAGCTTCCAAAGAAGATGTAGTACATAAACAAGTTGTCATTCCAGAGACAACGTTCGAACCAGAACTCGCAAAACCGAGAATTAAGCGGGTGAGAAGACAGAAGGACTTTGTAGAAGATTTTATCACCTATCATGTGGAAGCAGATCCGCTTACCTATGATGAGGCGATGAAGACCAGAGACGCTGTCTTCTGGAGGGTGGCTATCCATGATGAGTATGACTCAATAATCTCCAACAACACTTGGGTGTTGGTCGATCTGCTGAAGAAGCTAAACCAATCAGATGCAGGTGGATCTTCAAAAGAAAAATGAAGGCTGATGTAACTGTTGACAAGTTCAAGGCAAGGTCAGTTGTCAAGGGGTTTTCTCAGAAGTAGTGGATCGACTACTTCGACACATATGCTCCTGTAGCGTGGATGACGACCATCAAGATGTTGATTGCTCTTAGTGCAATTCACAAGCTAGTTATTCATCAGATGGATGTCAAAACAACATTCCTGAATGGAGAGTTGATCTAAGAGATTTACATGCAACAGCCAGAAGGATTTGTCGTCAAAGGGCTTGAAGACAAAGTTTGAAAGTTGATAAAATCCTTATACGGTCTGAATAAAGCTCCCAAGATGTGGCACGAAAAGTTTGATAAAGTCATAAGATCAAACGGCTACATGGTCAGCGAGACGGACAAGTGTGTTTACACAAAGTTCGCTGACGGAAGATGGGTCATCGTTTGTCTTTATGTAGACGACATGTTGATCCTAGGCACAGATCTAGCACGAGTCACAGAGACAAAGAAGTTTCTCTCATCCAAGTTCAGTATGAAGGAATTGGGGGAAGCGGATGTTATCCTCTGGATAAAGATTATCCGGACGGACACTGGAGTGACGCTGTCACAGTCTCATTATATTGAGAATATGCTCACACGCGGGGGCGCGACAAGGCGTAGGCGCATGCGCTCGCCTCCGTTGCTGTTGTTGCTACCGCCGGCGCAAGGCGTAGCTGCAGCTCCCCGCGAGCGCGTGCCTCCGCCGCGCGCAGCCCCCCGCACGCTTCTTCTTCTTCTTCGCCTTCGTGATGGAGTCGACGGGAAGGTGCTTGAGGTGCGGCTCGGCGGCGGCAACGCGGTTGACGGCGAGGTTTATGATGCGGAGAGGCAAAAAATCGCGAGAGGAGGGAGGAGGAGAGGCCGGAGGGGGGTGAGAGAGGAGCAGGAGGAGGGAGGTGAAGAGAATAGATAGCCGTAATAAATTTTGGACTAATCTGAGTAAAAAAATTTCTAAGTGAATTAGCATCAATACTGGACTAATTTCGAGTCATTTTTTTAGTGCCTTTATCAAAGCCCTTTCATGATTGTGCACAAATTCAATCAATGGTAAGCAGGACTTGAGAAAAGAATCCATATAGTCATTTCAAGTACAAATTATGAAGAAAAACGGGAAATTTGATGACCATATATAATGCCAACTAGTATTTTGTCTTCTGCCGAATAACAAGTTAGTATGCTAAAATTCCTAGTATAAATCCATATTAAATTTCTATTTAATTTGGTCACACATTTATCCAGTGTTTGCCTGTTAAATGGTATCTTCTCGATGGAAAATTACCACCCTAGACTCGATTATGATCATAAAGGGATTCATCAGCAACAATCGGATATATATATGATCACATATTTAGATGCAACTAATAGAAACGATTCCTTCAGTAGTCTGGTATGAACGCATATCAATCCACTTGTTTTTTATTTTTTTTAATGTCCGACAAAATGTATAAAATTTTGTGTACACTGCATCACATGCTATTTGGGTTAATTGGCCACACCTTTCTTGTAATTTGAGTCTGACACAGTTCGTCTAACCAGAAAAATTATACCTCTTTTCGCTAACCAAAGCCAGTTGAATTCGATATATCAAATCCACTTGTTGAATGTACTGATCACACTAGTCATATATAATAGTATGGCACTAGCCACTTGACCAATAATCATGAGTTACGTAACACAGAGAATAACAACAAAAGTGAATCAAATTAACAACTCTGATGGGCTGGTTCTTTTGGAGAACATAGATCGGAATCAGCGTACTGCTTTGTATAGTTTTATCTCTGTCCTCCCATCATTATGTGCACTAATTCCCGTTAATGATGAACTGCTTGCATAGTTTTATCTGTATCTGCTCCATTATTATGTGCACTAATTCCTGTTAATGATGTACTGAATTAGGATAACCCATCAATAGCACAAATCAGGCCCCAGTTATCGATTGCACGCGCTATATATTATTGGTTCTTGTTCATGATACATTGTAAGTAATCGAGTAGGTTTAGTAGACAAGTGGGCCATTAAACATTGTTCTGATTAATGCTAGTGAGTCTGCTTGCACCTAACTTTGTTCATGGCTTTAATTTTCCATCTGTCTAAAGTAGTGAAGTAGGATAGAGTGAACTTTTTTCTTGATTCATATTTTAGCAAAAAAGAAAAAGGAAAAAAATCGAATAGAATTTCTGATCAATTAAATCCTTACATTTTTTGTAATTTGATCAAATTATCCCTTCCGTAAGCTAGCCGTTGCAAATAAACGGTAGAGTCAATTTTTTAATAAAAAAATTGTTTGATATATCCAAAATACTCCTACAATAGTTCTTCAATAAGTACACATGTTCAAAGCAATACTTAGCAAAATATAAGTGTAACAACCAGCAATCAAAAATTTAAACAAAACAAATACATTCAATGCCAGTACACATTACAGTTGTTGTTGACCATCAAACTTAAACAAAACAACCAGACATCAAATTACAATCTTCTACGTTAGCTCCACTAATAGCAAACTTAGATGGATATAAACGTCATTTTATAAGTACATTTTTTTTTTTTTGAAAGTTTGTTAATTAAAAATTCGAAAAGTCTATTCTGACCGTCGAGGGTGCCCGGACCGACGTGTCACCCCCCTTGCGTTCACTCACCGGAGACCACATCCGGAAAACCTGCCCCACCCCCACTCTCCAATGTGGAGCATGGCGGGTCCAAAGGGCAGGCCAAATAGTAGAGTTCTTAAAAAAATATAGAATTAATATTTTTTTTTAAAGGACGAATATATATATATATATATATATATATATATATATATATATATATATATATAATTTTTTTTTTTTTCCTAAAAGTATGAATCTTACCGAAAATATTTTGTACTTTATCATATAGAGGCTGGTGTGGTGAATCAAGATGGATTAAGTTAAGGAGAATGCACTGTGAGTTAAGGAGTCAGTGAATAAATTCTGCTGAATCCTCTATAAATTGCACTCAAAATGGACAAGCATGCATACATATTCATGAGCAAACATGTCTTCAAGCAATGAGCCTCTGATTCCTCCTCCTCTCGGTAGGAGAAGTAGCAGCCTGCCTAGCCAAGCCATTTGCCTCGTCCTCTCTTTAGCTTCCATCATTTCCATTGCAACCCTGACAGCCATACACAAACCAACCGCCCGCCCCTCGGCTCCGCTCCGCCCCTCGGACCTCTGCGGCCATTCCGCCAGCCCCGCCGCGTGCCGCGCCATCGTATCGGATGCCGTGGGCGCCTCGTCCGTCCAACCAAATCCAGTCCAAGTCCTCCAGGCCATCATCTCCCGCTCCCTGGTCCAGCTAGACACCGCTGTCGCCCGCAACTACAACCTCGACCTCGATCGGAAATCCGCTCTCGCGGACTGCCTCGGCCTGCTGGACCTGTCGCGCGACCGCCTCCTCGATTCGGCCTCCGCCGTCGCCTCCGGCAACTACCTCGACGCGCGGACGTGGCTCAGCGCCGCGCTCACGAACTACGACACGTGCCTCGACTGCGGGCCCGCCTCCGGTAGCCTGGACTCCCTCGTCGCTCTGGCCAGCGCCTCGCTTGCTGTGCTCAACAGCATTCGTCGTGATGTCGAAGGGGTCGTCAAGAACTTCCCGCCGTGGGTGGCGGCCGGGGACCGGAGGCTTCTAGAAGCTTCCGCTGCGGGCTCCGCCGACGCCAACGCGACGGTGGCAGCCGACGGGAGCGGGGACTACGAGACGGTGCAGGAGGCCGTCGACAGCGCGCCGTCCAAGGGGAAGTCCCGGTACGTGATACACGTGAGGAGCGGAACCTACGAGGAGAACGTTGTGGTGTGGAAGAACAAGACCAACGTGATGATCGTCGGCGACGGGGCCGGCTCTACCGTAATTACGGGCGCCCGTAACGTTGTCGACGGATGGACCACGTTCAACTCCGCAACCTTAGGTATGTTGAACTAGAAGAAACTGATTAGCCTTTAGCGCCTATCAACGATGAATACAGATGCAAGCTAGGTTACATAGACACACACACATGGATACGGACAAGAAATATTGGTATTTTAGAAAATTTTGGAATACGGATACAGCACAGAAACTGTTAACCAAACTCGAGTGACCCTTGTGGTTACTGAGGAGAGGTGGTATAAGACCCCGACTGGCTGGGGAAAGATCAGTAGTTGTCAATACGAGAAGCTATTGTCTACTCTTCTCAGGTAGTAAAAAAAAATTAAAAAAAAAAAACTATTATTTGCTCTTCTTAAGTGGTTGTAAAAAAAATTGAGGACTTTACTTTTCTTAAGTAGTAAAAAATTAAAAGGCTATTATTTGCTATCCCAAAATAGTATGAAATATGTGCGTTGCCCGTGCATATAGATATATATACACTAGTACATCATAATACCAAAAGTTCTAGATATGCTGGCCTTAAAACACAAAAAAAAAAAAAAAAAAAAATTAGTTACCATATATTTTGAATGAGTTATATTATTCACCCCACTTAACTGTTCCTCCAAACCATCCCTGGCAGCTAACGTGATATGCTAAATAGTATTATGCAATATCTAATATAGCAGCTGACATGACAAATTTGAACCCAAAAATTAATCTCTATTTTTTTAATTTTAATGTTAATTTTTAAAATTTGTCATGTGAGTTGCCACATTAACCGTCATGTTTGTTGTCATATAAGGAGAAATAGTTTAGAAGGACACTATAAAATGATGAATATCATTATTTATTTTGACTATATTTGGATTGTTTGTCACAATATAACAAAAATATTTTGAACTATGTTTTGGTCCTTTGAAGCCTTTACATGGATGAGCCGGAGTGTGTTGTGTGTAAGTATCATGGGAATACATTTAGGATAGAGATACAGATACAGATACAGATAGAGATAGAGATAGAAATACAATTAATATCCTAAAAACAGAAATACTATACCAATAATTAATGATCCCTGTAGGCTACAAGCAATGTTATCCCTAACCTTGTAATTCTGATAATTGCTATCGGAACACACGCAGCTGCTGTAGCAGATGGGTTCATACTGCAAGACATTTGCGTCCAGAACACAGCAGGGCCGGAGAAGCACCAGGCCGTGGCACTAAGAGTGGGCGCCGACCGATCGGTCATAAACCGCTGCCGGCTGGACGGGTACCAGGACACGCTGTACGCACACTCCCTCCGCCAGTTCTACCGCGACAGCTCGGTCTCGGGCACGGTCGACTTCGT
The DNA here is from genome assembly GCA_036927795.1 of Iris macrosiphon. NCBI lineage: Eukaryota > Viridiplantae > Streptophyta > Magnoliopsida > Asparagales > Iridaceae > Iris > Iris macrosiphon. Next base: position 24,886,144 of record JAYESA010000018.1, on the reverse strand, counting down.
CTTCGGCAACGCCGCGGTCGTCTTCCAGAACTGCTCCCTCGTCGCGCGTCTGCCCATGAGCAACCAGCAGAACCTAGTGACCGCACAGGGACGGACCGACCCCAACCAGAACACGGGGACTTCGATACAGAACTGCCAAGTGGTGCCCGGCCCCGACCTCGTGCCGACGGAGGCGTCCATACCGACGTACCTCGGTAGGCCGTGGAAGAATTTCTCGAGAACGGTCTATATGGAGTCCTACATTGGCAATCACATCGACCCCAAGGGGTGGCTGGAGTGGGATGGCGACTTTGCGCTGGACACGCTGTACTACGGGGAGTTTGCGAATGTTGGGCCCGGCGCGGGGCTGGCGGGGCGTGTCAACTGGACCGGGTACCACGTGATCACCGACCCGAATGTCGCGAACGATTTCACGGTGGCTCAGTTCATTCAGGGAGGGCAGTGGTTGCAGTCCACCGGGGTGGAGTACACGGAAGGGTTGTAGAACATTTGTGTCAATAGGGTGGTATGGCCATGGAATGTTTCAATTTCCTTGGGGGGTTTCTAGATAGCGAACTTGTGTCATTCCCATGTTCATCAGTGAATAAATCTAGACAAGTGATGTAAAACACCTGCGTGATTGTAGTGCTGAATGTTTCTGAGAACAAAAGTCAGGGTGCATAAGAACTAAAAGTATCAAACAAGGAAGGAGTTCTTTGCAAGTTAAGGCGTTGATACTCTTGTTGACTTGCTGGTACTGACAGTCAACAATAAGACTATCAACCATCACTACTAGAGTTAGAAAGTCCACTGGCTACGTTCACCATACTCCCCGTAGGGTCCGAGTCCGTCGGAGATGACGAGAATCCGGATCCGGGAGGAGTTGCAGAGCTCCCGGAGGAACTGGCAGCAGTGACCGCGGGGGGCGGCGGAGACGGCGATGAGGTCGGCGTGGTTGGAGTGGTGGAGGGGGAGTCCGGGGAACTCGAGGTTGACGCCGACGTAGATCCGGCCGGAGTTGCCGAGGCCGATGGTGTCGAGTGGGAAGGAGGAGATCGGGGGCGGGAGAGGAGCTATGACAAGGAGGGGGAGGAGGAGGTCCGGGAGGGAGGAGACGTTGCGAACGTTTGTTGGATCTATCGCCACACCAGTATTGAACACAGGTTCACACAAAATAAGGCTAATTCTACGTGCACTTCCAAAATTGCCAATTTTTACTCGGGACAATTTCAAGTTTACTTTGGACTGCCCACACCTCCCTCTTCCACCCCCAAATCATAACTCCAACCCTAACCCTAACCCCCACCGTCGAGTGCGAGGAGGAGGAGGAGGAGGCACTGCTCCTAACTCTAACTCACCCCAATCGCCGCCGTTTGGGAGCTCGTCGTGCGCTCGGAGGAGGAGGAGGATCTGCTCGCCGCACGTTCGCCGTGGTTGACGGAAGGAGCAAGCTCGCCGCGACGGTCTTTGGCGAGGGCGGGACGCAGCCGAAGAGGCCCAAAGAGGAACCGGGGGGGGGGGGGGGGGGGGGGGGGGGTGTGTGCAGTGCGGAGGTCGCCGTGGGGGAGGTGCCTCCGCGGAGGCGGCACATGTAGGCAGTGATGGTGGACTCGGCAACATCGTTGACGGTGGGGAGAGGGGGGAGCGGGGAGAAGGCTGGGGTGGAGGCGATGGGGCAGGACTCGCCTTCGGCTCCGACCTCTTCCACAAGATCATCGTTTTTAATACTATCAAAAATTTAACCGTCATTTCTATTGGAAGGGCAGTCAAAATTTTTGATAGTCCTATTTGAATTAGGACTGTCAAAAAAGTTGATAGTAATAATTTTTTTTGGACTAGCCTAAAATAATTTTCCGATGACAAACTTGTAAAAAAAAAAAAAAATTAGACTAGCCTAAGCAATTTTTGGTGTACCTATATAATTAGTCCAAAATAAACACTTTTTACTTTTTTTTCTGAGCCCTAAGCTAGATGGATCAACTCGAACTCTTAATAGAGAACCTGGTAAAAAATGCCTATTTGATCCCATATTCGGTGAAAGAATGGTCAAGGGAAGCGAAGTGAGGACCGACACAAGGCGAAAGGAATCATAGTAGAGAAAATCGCTTTTTGATTCAAGTCTTGGACGATAGGTGGCAACTATCAAAGAAAACAAACCACCACCACCACCCACCACACACACACACGACAAAGTCAACATTTTACCCTATTTCATTATTAATAGAACCCAACTCGGTTAAGTCCTTAGCAAAGGCCGACATCCCATTCCTCTTGTTTGATTCCGTGCACGAGTAAGTATCTGTAAATTGTAGAGAAGAAAGAGCTGGCAACCTTATGTAGTGACCTGCTCTGTTATTGAGATTATTGCGCGATAAGAAGACCAAATGGAACGATCCCTTCGGTTTTAATTTTGATAGATTTTGATAGGCCAAATTTTTATAAGCGAGGGTGACATATAAACTTCACCGTTCATGGAAGTAAGTAGTATGACACCTCTCCCTTTATTATTGGATGAGTTTTTTTGGAACTTAACCTTCATTGGAACTTAACCTTCAAAAGTCATTAATTGTATCCTAGGCTCCTAGGCCTATGATGAAAGGTTACTACTTTTTACGTCTATGCATAAGATGTTGCCTTTCTGGAATGGAAAATAAGATCATCCCGCTATTCACGAAAAATTCAAGATACGGGAGGGCTCGTCATTTATCCCATATTAGCATCATTTTATGCATCTCTAACAAATGTTATTAATTCTGCAAATATGCTATGACATCTTTACCTTATAGGATCTCTCTGCCAGGCACAAAACCCTGTAAATTTGCAGAAATACCTTGAGAATACCAATTTAGAAGAAAGAAAAATTAGAAAGAAGAGGTAATATTGCAAAGTGTCCAATTGCAGGTTAACGTTGCCAGCTACCATGCTCAATGTGAACTGTAACTTTGAGGAAAGATGTACTGTTGGAAAACATTGGACAAGTAGCTCTATAGTTATATAAATTATCATGATGTCATGATAGTCTTTGATTTGATGTTGATCTTCTGCTTGATATTGGAAGATAACTGCGATAGCTCTTGGATTTAAGTAAATCCATAAGTTGATCCTAATTAAAGAAAGGAAGGCCATTTGCACTCTGTGAAGTGTACATCATTTTTTTCCCATTCATTCATCAAGTGGACCACATAATTCAGTAATAGGGGGGAAGAGTGCTTTCTCTAAATCATAATAATTTTTATTACATAAAAGAGGCTTCCAAGCAGCAAGCCTCATGTATTTCCCATATTACATACAACATGGTACGTAAAAATGGTTATTCTATAAACAACTTGAGATGAACACAACATTACAAGGTATACATAGATTCTTCGGAACTACAAACTAGTTTCGTCCGTTAAAGAATGCTCACGCATTTATGCCTCTGTAGCTGACAATGTCCATGAAAATTCTGCACATAATTTTTGACCCAGTAGAGCTTGAACCATTCCAGTACTGATTACCAAGAAAAACTGAACCCAGTTTGTCGAACTCTACTTTCTTCGGCAACTATGGCTTCTTTGCCTGTAAAATTGTGGATTTTAGACATTTTTCATGGATACATCAGCATTCGATGGTTAACATAAAGAGAAATGGACCGCAAAAGTTATGTTCTCCTCCAATACCAACGCCAGGAAACAAAGTCTTCATAGAGATAGCAGAAACAAGGAGGATATACAAGGAACTACTGGTAAATACTGCAGGACCAACTTATATGTATATTTCCCATAGTAACCAACATAGGTGGAGCCAGGATTTAAATTCTGGAGAGGCCGTACTAATACATAAAGAAATTTTTTGAGTTTCTCAAACAAGAATGTGCAAAAAAAAAAAAAAAAGTTACATATTTCCAAAGTGCTACAAAAGATGAAGGAAAAAATTGTACATAAAACATATTCAAAATATGTAAAACATAAACAGAGATGAGTTTTGAACTCATGCTATCTCATTTAAAAGCTCGGAGGACTACCACTAGAGCTGTGTTACTATTTTTACATTGGGAGGCCAAACTAATATTATATTTTAAAAGTGCAAAAAATTTCTATATAGTATTCGATATTTTTATAAAAAAAATGGGGGCCGTGGCCCCTTGGACTCATAATAAATCTGTCCCTGGTAACCAATATAAATAAATAAAACTCCATTTAGGAAAATATATGACTGAAGACATTAACTTTTGCTTATATTCTTTGACTAAAAAGTTCTAAGGACAAGGTTTCTGTCGTGCCGTCATTTATTCCTAATCATAGTTTGATGTGAATACTACTGAGCATGATTCCTTCACAATGCCATTATGCTTGTAAAAGAGTTTCTGCACATAGGAAATACGGGATTAAATTCCTAATGACTGAATTGTTGATATTTCGGAAATCTGGTACGAGTCTCAAGAAAGACCACCGGAAACTTGGTTTAAAGACAACAAGTACAAATTACTAAACAAAAAGGCAGCGGAAAGAAACCTAAGCAGCTAAAGACCACGAAAGATGCTAATAAATAGCAAATAAGCCTGTGGGATGGTTATAACCACCGTTGCTTAAAGCGAGATTTGACCATCTCCAACAATGGACTAACCCCAACAACTAATTTCAAAAGTATTTAGAATTTTTACAAAGTTTTAATGTTAATTTCAAGAACTCTATCCATATGAAGTGGGCTCTGGTGATTGTACATATTACCTGTTTTCTTAAAAAAGAAAACGTCTAGAGCTAAGAGCTGTAACTAAGTTGTATCTGGTCTGTCTAAAATAATTCATAACCCAAAAAGTATGCCTTCATCAACAATTTCGTTAGCCTTTAACTCCTATCTTTGCTAGGAAGCACGGCCTCGCCAAAAATGGGTCTCGTGCCAGACATATATTGAACATGACTCAGACACTCAAAAATACACCAGGACACCAAAATAGATGTTGTGTCCACATTATTTTGTGTCGTATTGGTGTCGTGCACTGTAGATTGTGTCTAACAAGTTGATACTTGATATCAATCAATGTTGTAAAGACAGTGGTTGTGAGGCAGCTAGGAGGGGCCTAGGCAGGGCTTAAGGGCATTACATTAAACAATTAAAAATGTTTAAAGAATGTTGAAAAATTCAACTTAGAGTCGAGCAATAATAAATGTAAGAGATTCTAGACTAAATATTATCTATAGATCAAAAGCAGCAAAGAGTGGGCGTAAGCAACTTAGAAAACTAGTAAGAAAATAAAAACATGCATCAAATTATTATTCACCAAATTTTCACTAACCATAAAATGATTAAGCATTTAATAAATAATTATCATTATTCATAACCATAAGGCCTAGACAAGCCTAAGCTGGTGGCGGGCTATGCTAAGATTGGGAGTAGAAAGACAAGGGGGAGTACAAATACGTGTCAGGTCATTCAAGGCAGGTAGCCTAGGCTCAACGGCAAGATGGATTTTTGTGTCCAAGGCCTAGGAACCTGCTTTTTACAATACTGTTATCAATCTTTGCTTATTTCCGTACTACTGGGCTACTGTGTCATGATCTTGTCTAAAATATACTGCACACTTTTATACCGGCCAGACATCATCCAGTGATCATCATCATTGTTGTTGGCTATTTTAAAGTATTCTCCCCTAAGGAAAGCATGATTCAAGATTAACCAAGTCTTGAACCTCTATAAGTTGGTGCCGCTAGCCAATGGTGCTATACGAAGGGTCTTATCATAAAACCTTAAAATGCTAGTAGGCAGTAAGTAGACCTACCTTTTCCGAGTGTGCAGTTGCTCGTGCAACCAAGGAACAACCTTTCAAGTTCCGAGTTTCCCTAGACTAATGAAAGAATCTAAGACAAATGTAAGATGATAAGATCTGCAAACAGAGAATTGCCTGATACTAAATGTTCCATTCCATAGTGGCACAATTGAAATAAAAAGTATATGAAGTATAGTAAAAACATGGAAACTAACTTCTAGAATGACATAAAAGGTCAGTTAATTGTCACCTTTTTCAAATATTTCTTGTGAAGTTTCAGAGCCCCGATGCAAGCCTTCTTCGCATCTAAATCTCCACTAACGTCATTCAAAATCTTATAGCATAACAAGCAGGTCAGTATATAAGTGCATGAATGGGTAAAGAAGACAAAAAGGTTGATTTCTCGATCTTTGTGAATACAAATGACTTAAATTTCCAATTAGAAATGGTAAGCTATCAAAGAGTAACAGCTATTGCAGATTTCATAACTGAGCAATATTTTCATCAAAGATTTAGTTTCAAGCATCTAAAAGGTCTTTCTATTATGACAAACCAGCTTTGACTCATTATTAATACATACGTTCATTTAAATATAAGTCAAGATACCATCCTCATCATTTAGATGGCTAGAAAATTGTAGAATAGATTTGGCAAAATTATCCTAAGATTATCAGAGAGATGCATTTTGGTCCTGAAATCTCTCTACATATCTCTAGTTACTTAGTACAGAACTTTAATTGGCAAATCTTTTGAAGATAAATTCATCAATTATTTTCTCGTGCTTTCTTTTTTCAGCTAAAAGGGAACACTTTATGTGCCACAGCATTGTGATTTGTACATACATGGTAACAACGCAAAATTGGTTGGTGGAAGGTATAATTCTTCTAGCACACTTCCATGAATAGAATGTGCAGAGGCAAAGTGCAGCTTATGCTTTTGGTGCACTCGATTCTAGAGAACTCAGTGTCAACCAATTACCATGGAGAAATTTTAACTACATATTTAGACAAGTTTCGTTTCAAGGTGTGGAAGCCGTTAACTCCTCTTTAGCTACCTATTACCAGTACTAAAGGAAGTACATATCAGGCCACCTTCCTGTGTTCCTCTGGGCTTTCTGGCCTATGTAATATCCAAATGAAAGTACCTTGCGTACTGGGTATAAAGGAAGGAAATCAATCGTACTGATTGTGCATACCTGGAATGAACAAGCAGTAAGAATTAGGTACTATTATTTATTTTCAAGTACCACAATTTCTGCAGGACTAAGCTATTGTACTTTCTTCAATGTAGGGTTCAGTCTCCCGTTGCCAATAAGGGGATGAGTCAACCTCTAATGATGCACAGCAAATCTAGTAAAAATCACCCAAATCTGACTCATCATCCTTTGTGGTGACCTTTATCCATTCCTAAAAGGGCTCCTCAACTCCCTCATACAAGCATTATTATATATCTTTATAATTTTAGTGCTAGACTGCATTATCTTCATTCTTATTTGTCTTCTTTTCTTCGCACGAATCACTATTACTCTCCTTTTGACACCTAATTCTCTCTCTAAACTTTTTTTTTCTCTTTAGTAATGTTACATATAATCCTTATGAGTCCCCCACCGTATCTTTTTTATTTTCCCAAGGTTCCTTACACTGATGTCACAGCTACTTCTCATCCTATTGATGATATGTCATGCAAGAACTTGCCTAAAATGGATTAGTAGCTATTGTTGTGAGCGAGAAGCTAGGATGGCCGAGAACCTTCTGAAGGACAATTCAGTTTGTTGTTCACTGAAGATCCTCTACTAAATAGCCCGACTCCGCTGCAGCAACAACTGCTACATATAGAGCTAGTTAACAAATCACCACTGCAAGCATGCCTTATTATTTATCTGATATTAGCTGGCAATCAATGAGTTGATAAATTCTCCCACATTAAGCCTGCAATGGAACTTTGTTTTGTTTTGCTAGCAATACTTCTACTTTCCACCAAGGATGACCACTTCAAGTGCAACTTTATTGAATATGAATTGGTTCAACGCAGTTAGTTTTGAAACATGACATGCACTCTTTTATATCAAAGAGCAATACTTTTCACTATTTTAGATCATTCTCATCCATTCATCATGATAAAGAGGTTGATAAGGATGTTGTCTATAGAATTATAGCAGGACGGTTGAAGTAAAGGATTGCTTTGGAGTGCCTTGTGATCATAGGATACCCTTTAAGTTAAAAGGGGAATTTTGTAAGACAGACCGGTCATGCTTTACGGTTCAGAATGTACTGAGCAATTAAAAGAGAACATACGTAGAAAATGAATTTATCTGTAAGCACATTGAAATGAATTATTAGCATACAAATTGGTGAAGAATCTCTTTCTAGTTAATCTGAAACAATTAGAAAGACTGAAAGATAAGAAATGAGTTTAACCGTCTCAAGTTGGAAGTGGTGCAAAGTGAGGATAAGATGAAAGAAAATTGTTTGAGGAGGTTTGGATATGTGCAGCAGAAACAAACAGATGCACCCGTAAGGAGGAGACGAACTGTAGGATATTTGTTAAAGGGAGCTGCTGGAATTATGGGGTAGGTCTAATTGTACTTGGATTAAGGCTGGGGAAGGGGGGGGGGGGGGGGTTGGGGATGGATATCGGATCTGCTGTCCCAAATATGGTGTCCCCGTTCCTGTCCCCTCTCCTATACTTATGTGGGTCCCACCGGTTAAAAGTGTTATTTTTTTTATAAAATTAGTGGAACCCATGCATGCACAGGAGAGGGGACAAGAATGGGGTCACCATAATTGGGACAACAGATCCCATCCCTGAGGGTGAAGGACATGACTTTTGCTAATGATACAAACAAATGCCCTTAAACAAAGCAGAGTGAAAGAAAGGGATTTATATATCCGACCCCAAAATTTGGGATAACGGATGGTGGTTATTTTTCATATGTATTATTGCTCCAGAATTGCACTAAGTTGGATCACGATGAAAGGTTATGAATTATATTCATTATCGAAGCGGCTTCTGTATTAAAGAGAATTGTGTAAATAGAACAAAGAAAATGGAAAGATCATTTACTGCCAAAGAGGAACACAACAAATCTGAGAGAGAGAGAGAGAGAGAGAGAGAGAGAGAGAGAGAGAGCATGAGGTTTTTCCTAGTTTGGCCTGAGCAAATATTTCTCTCTTGTATTGTTGTAAACCATTGAAATTTGAAGACAATTCTAAGGTCAAAGTTGTGAATTCTGTCTCAAAGGCTAAGTTCTTAGTATGAACCAAGAAGCTACTGGAAGTAATTAGCGTTCATCTTCTAATAATTTAATTAGAATTTCTTTTACCTCCTAGAGAGTCCAAGTCTACTACATATATACATCAATGCACGTAGTTATGTACATGCATACAGAAGAAGTTAGAACCGAAGAGGAAGATATTTCCAAACTCATCGAGTAGAAGCAGATGTCGCTCCACTGCTTATTAGTCCCCATAAGTATTTAGCATTCTCAATTTATCCATTTATTCCTGTACATATAATTCACTCAGTCTTTCATCATGTTTTATGCTTTTCCAGAATATTGAAGACCATATGTTTGTTTCGTTCTAAATTTACTTGTCAGATGTTTGCCATCGACTTAAAGAAATTAACTATCTAATTAATCTTAATCCAAACTAAGTTTCATTAAACAATTAGTTGTAATATCTTGAAAGCCATCTATCTATACTATGTATATAATTGAAACATTGCTGACTTAAGCATTCTCCTAATCTTCAAAATCCCATACAAAAGAAACACAATTCCTTGAGTGCTAGTTGGACTCTTTGTCATTGTTCTCCACTCTACGGATCTTCAATCCTGATTTCTATAATTTGGCATAAGTTATAAATTGTTCTAAAGGGTGCCTCCATCTTTCCACATCTCCCTATGATAGGCAATCATTAAGTCATTGCTTTTGCTCAGTAATTTGTGTTATATAGTTTTGTTTCAATCTTTGCATACACCACATTGGTTGTTTCTTTGCATCCGCAATAGCTTACATTTTAAAAACTTCAATCATTCATTCTTTTCACTAGTTGTACAACATGTTTTAAAAAAGATGTAAGAGTCCATAACTTGGTTTCTTTGGTAGAAGAGATGGGACTGATTTGCAATGGCAATGAAATGATAAAAACGTTCTCCAAGAGTACCTTAGAATGTTCACCATGATGTTTAGTAGAAAGAGAAAAGAAGATACTGAAATGATTTTGCACAACATAGCTTGGTCCTTACCTTAACAACATCATCCAAACCACGTGCTTCCTGCAATAGCTTCGTGCTTTTGTCCTTAAGGACACTTGCAACAAGGAAAACAGATATCGGAAGTGGGGCTTCCGAAGGTTTGGAACCATGCTTCACGTATTCACGCTCATACTTCCCAAACTGGCGTATTGATTTAATTTTCCCTCTAGATCCTTCAACTGCATCTCCTTGCTCTCCTTGCTCTTCGTATATAGAGAAGAGGTCAGGGTCATATTCCAGAGCCCACATCATCTGTACATAAAGTTTGGGGATAAGAGGTGAGGTAAAAGTAATGTAGATACAACTTGCAAAAGGCAAAATGGCAGTGTTCACCATGCACATAGATAAAGAACCACATGAGTGGTGCAGAATGAAAGACAAGTAATTTAAAAAAAAATGAAGACTTGAAGTTGGTGCATATATGATGTCATGACAGAACATTCTGACCATAGACACAGTTTGGTCTTATTTAAAAGTCACAAAGATCTATTTTTCACAGAACACAAAAAGAACCTTTTTTTAATCTGGTGAAAAGAACATCTTGATCTAGTTGTTCCATAAGAACATCTCAGTTACAAACTATAAGGTTCGGCAGTTGGATACTCTTTCACATAACTAACATAGATACAGAAGAAAAATAAGTTACAATACATGAAGAAGATTATATTGTTTTATGGAAGCAGAACAGTTATGATGGTGTACTGAAATAGCATTGCAGACATGAGGTACAGAAATGAAATTTGTGCTGAGTGAGTAATACATAAGCAGTCGGATAGCAATTGACTAAAGAAACGAATAAAAATCTAAATTACACATTTGATAGATCTAGTATACATTTAATGCCATGATTGCATACCTCCCAAAGATACAAAGAATCTCCAAATGAGAACTCTCGACGGAACAATACCATAAACATACGGAATGCGAAGAGATAGTCACCTCCACCAAGTGTTTCTGCATTCAAAATATAATACAGATTTTGTAAACACTTTCTAAATGAATGGAAAAAGCTATAAATATACAGACACCAGCCACAGCTTGAAATAGAAAGATCGAAACAAACACCAGCCTATAATGAAAATTAGTTAATAGCTAGTTCAGATGTAAAAGATATAGTTAAAGAACTAATATATTTAGCAATAACCAAGGAATGTATACAGAGCACTTCTAGATATAACATTCTCTCTTCAGAACTGCACCTTGGAGAAATAAATTCTTATTCTGATAACTACCTTTAGTACCTACAAGATACAAGTATTAAAATATAACGGCAGCTTTGTTTGCCTCTTTGTTTAACAATGTGCTTGGAGCGAGACCAATTCTGACAAAGTCAACAGAGAGGGACCATAATATAATCCACAATATGGGAAACTAGAAACTTCATGCTGCTGAAAAAACTGTAGCATTGTTAAAAAAATGTTGTTTCTATTTGACTTCTTCAGGCTGTCACGGGATGATGCTTCTAAAGATAATGTAGTTTCACAAATTTGAAGCAGGATTTCAATGCACACCATTGATTCAAAGAACCATGTTTTTTCCAAAAAAATTGTAATGACTGAAGCATTTATCAATAATTAACTGGTAACTAGTAACATTGTGACTTTCCTAGTTTCCTCTTTGGTTCATTTTCTCTCGACTGACAGCACCAATGTCCAATATGATTTATGTAGAAGATCTATACCACTTAAGGTGTCATGAAAATTTAACCTATACACTTATGAGATTGCTAGCAAAGGAGATTCTCCTTATCAGTAGAAATGGCTGCAAACTTAGATATAAAATCCATTTACCTCTTATTCTTAAACTAAAAGAGGCTCACGGGGAAGATAAATTACTTCAACTTAGAGGAAAAGAAGATATCATAGAAGGAGAAGGAAGAGCAAATGGACAAGAGTTGCAATGAGGACTCTTTAAGAGATTTAATGTTCACATAGAAACCTGATTTTAGAGAAGCATTCATTTATCCATCTGATTTGAAAGAACCATCTCATTTAAGTAAATAGTGATTCCCCTATCAGAGCAAAACATAGTCAAATAGGAGTTATACTCTAATGCATCAGGCAGCAGTTTTTCACAAGGAAGAACAGGATTTAGTACTCGGTTATATAAGCATTATTTAAACAATTGTACTCTCTAAGCTAGAAATAGTTATTAACTTATATTATCTACCACTTTTTTCCTTATGTATGATGATGAACAACCTAAACTTAATAAATCACTACAAAATGGAGTTCAAAACTCAATACCCGGTTTAACTGCTGGCCCAAGCCTGGACAGCCTAGAAGTGGGCACAGACTGACCTAGGAGGCTGTGGGCTAGGCTTAGGCCTAACTCTACAAAATGACTCCTCAAACAGGTTGGTAGGATGTTGGCATCAAGGTTTGCAGTATGGGTATCGGAACCTTCTTATGAGTATATGTATTGGTGGTTTCGACAATTTCTGCAATTTTATATCGAAATAGTGGGATTTTTTTGTTACTTAAAATCCAACATAAAAAGGATGTCCCAGTGGCACAAGGCTCCCGCTTACACAGGGTCTGACGAATGTCAAGATGCACGCGACCTTACCCTATATATATGGAATGTTGTTTCCGTCACTCGAATCTGCATCCGCCAAGATGCAACCAACAAACACTCTTTTAAATGTGCACTATGAAAAACAAGTAAGATGGTTATTGCTGCACGAGATTCGGTGGAAGTAGGGATTTAAGCACAATTGTGATTCTTTTGCTTTCACTAAAAAATAGTAATAGCAAAGAGTTCCACAAAAGAAAACAAATCGTCTTAAGGCCGATCTTTAGCTTTTTCCTTACTGTCATGACCAACGACACCCTCTAAAATAGTTTTTAGAAAACTAGAATTTTTTTTATACATTTATACATACTTTTATACATTATTTATTGTTTCTCGTTAGTTTTAAATGAAAAAAATATTCAACAATATTGAAACGTTCACCCACAATAAATACTATTGTTTATTTACTTGCTTGTAGACACCACAATAGATAGTTTAGAATGAAATAATATTAAGATGGAGAAATGTTGTGATTAATAGATATACAACTTCAACAAACAATAATGTTTACAATGTGTTGACACTATTTTTTCCATACTTCTTTCTTTTTTGTTCAACTTTTATGGTTGAATTGACAAGAAAAGAGAGACCCAATGTCAATATCGGACAACATTGACATGTATAAGTAGCAGTCGGTATTGGATCGAGGCATGTCAAAAGTAATATGATACGATAAATACATATCGGTATCATTCGTATTGCGAACTATGTTGGCACAAAGGCCAATTAGGACCAAACTGATTTCATAGAGTCATGGCTAAGATTAAAATGATGTATAGTGTGTCTAGTTCACTAAAAAATAGGCTAATTCGGCAACGTTAGGTAGCAATGTCACTTGATTGCGTCATTGATTCCGACGGGATTAGCAACTCCATGTTGTAGTAGTCGCAATTAGCGACTAAGAGTGACATCATAGAGATAAACATCAAAACAAATTGAGACCGTGACTCGATTGCGACACAAAAATATGTTGCCATTTTAGCGACTCCTCTGTTAACGTCGTTGATTAACGTATGAATGCCGACGTCTTTATTAATGTCACTGATATACGTCGCTAATTTGTTTGTATTAGCTCGATCGATCGAAAATCTAATTCTCTCTCTCAAAATTTTAAGACGGTGCTCCCCACTCCAGATCTCCCCCCTCCTACCTCCGGCACACCCACTTCACCCCTCCTCCTTTTCCTCCTCTAGCGACAGAGCTCACTATTGGGGTGGGGCAGTACAACGGCGAAGTCCGATGTCGAGACGGTGTAGTCCAGCGGCAAAGCCTATTGTTGGGATAACACAGTCTAGCGGCGGAGCCCCCTATTGGGGCAGCGCAGTCCAGCGGCGAATCCCGTTATCAGGATGGCGAAGTCTAGCGGTGGATCTTGCTATTGCGGCAACGGAGTCTGCTGTCGTGGCAACGCACTCTTGATCCCGGCCCCACTGTCGGGGCCCGACCCCTACTATAAGAGCATCATTAGTAAGGCCTATCCCAATTTCTAGATTCTAGAATCAGAATATAGGAGCTCAATTTGTAGAATAGTAACATCCATCCTAAGTTCCAATTTCTACATTCTCAGAACCAATCCACCCACAAGAGCTACATGTTGGGCTTGAGAATTTCTAGATTCAGAATGTAGGAAATCATTTTATAGAATAGTAAGTTCCAATTTTGAGCCCAATTCTAGATTTACATTATTTTTTTTCCCATATTAATTTTTGACCACACAATCTTTGGGACCAAAGCTCCTTTTATCATTCTCTACTATTCTCATACAAACCAACCCATTCTACATTTACTTTTTTTTTTTTAATTTTCGACCTCAAGATGAAATTTTGAGCACCATCTACTAATGATGCTCTAAGTATATCCGGTCTAGAAAAATATGTTTGAAGTCCTTGCTTGACTATCTCTTGAGTTTATATATGTTGCTTGATCAGAATTATATATGCTACGGCACTCCTAGAATAGTTGTTTAGTGCCAAATGGAATTCCGAATAAGAACGTCCATTTGGGTTGAAACCCTTGCTTGACTCATCTCTTGAGTTTAGTACCAAATGGAATTCCGAATGAAATATAACTACGATCCAAACTGAACCTTAGTTTAGTGAAGAGGTCAAGAATGTGAATGACAAGATCGCTCTATTTTTTGGCATTGCAGTGTTAGAGAAATATTTGTGCTTTGATAAAGACAAGGATGATCTAGAAAGGGGGTCAAGTCCTTGTAACTCTAAACACAATTTTGCACACTGATACTAGCTGAGGGAAGAGTGATTGACTCATTCTTAACAGTAATCTGGACCTTAATGTGATTAAGTGATAAAATGTACCAATAATAATGGTAGTGCTTAAAACAGAACAGGAAGCGTGGGAAGTCCTGAAGCAAGAAATCATGAACCACCTATACTTTATGAAACCAAAACAACAAGCTCCTAAAGCATAACCATCTACTCTTTTGGCCTTTAGGCCATGTTTGGTTTACGGATACCTAGGTATCAGGAAAGGAAAGTTTTTCCTTTCCTTTTTATGATGTTCCTACTATGAAGCAACAATTATGGTGTCATTTGTAACAAATGTTACATGACGTTTTGTTGATGTGTATGGAAGGATATCTGTTGAAACTATTTCACCTAATATATGTTAAATTGGTCGAATATGTCTAGCAGAACAGGTTTAGCTAGTATACCAACTAACAAAGCCACTTTATAAGGCCAGCTTGGACGATTCCTTTACTAACTTAATATTCATGATAGATTGTAATGATGTCCATGACCAGGCGAGGCTAAGACAATGTCTAGCCGAGACTAAAATTAGTAGCTTGGGCTTGACAATGACAGGACGAGGCTAAAATTAGTAGTCTGGATTTGGTAATGACCCTATGAATGTCCTTCTCCCCTACACTTGGCAATGATAATGCGACGACCCATCACTTTTTTCTAGTGTGTAACTGATTACTTAAACTTAGTTTGACATTATCGGAGTGATTCTAGTTTTGTTCAATAATAATACTACACAAATTTGATGAGAACTTATGATACCACATATGTGCAGAACTACGAGTGGCCTAGGTAGTGCAAGAAATGAATGAAGTTTGCTTGCTGTTATGAGCCACCCATTACCCATGTTCAGTTAAACTTTAGGCCAATTTTTAGTCTGGAAAGCGATGTCCAATCCATGCTTGCAAATTCATGAATATATATCAGTGGCTAACCTTTACTTAATTTTCTTGTATAATCATTGTTGCTTCAAAAAACTTGAAGCTATTTTGTTGCAAATTCATGAACAATATCATTATTGTTTTAAAAAGCTAACATCTCAACATCTTACAGTTTCAAAAAACTTGATGCCATTTTCATCATTTTACAAAAATAGCTAAGCTTTTGTGTTATAATGTAACTTGCATAATCACTTAACTCCCTTGGTTTTGCTTGCAAACCTGTAGTTTATTTGTATTTTCCTCTCTACACCTCTCACACACCTCTCTTAATATAATTTTTAGTTTATTTGCATTTAGTCCACAAGAACTTCCGAATATAATTTTTAGTTTATTTGCATTTAGTTCCACAAGAACTTGCGAAAATATTTTCTTGGACTAGCTCCAGACAATATTGTAACCTTAGTGACTTCCAACGTAAGATATATCATGTTGACTTCTACAAAAAATAGAAGACATATACATAGGAGTATAGTGTTGGGCGAAAGACCTAAACGTGAATGTCTTAATAGACTACGATTTATTACTCTTTCGCTATCGTGGAAATATAGTGTTCACCTTTCAAGGTCCTTGATAGAATCACATGTTGCGAGAAGACATCTTTATGGTTCTCATACGAGTGTTAAAATACGATACATATGAGAACTATATGGATATGTCTTCTCGCAATGTTATTCTATCAAAGACCCTGAATGTGAACATCATGTTGCTACGGTAAAAAAAGACTAATAAATCATAGTCAATTAAGACATGCACATTTAGCTCTTTTACCAATCACTCTACTCCTATGTATATGCGTTTTATTTCTTTGTAGAAGTCAAAGTGGCATATCTTGTCGTTGGGAGTCACTAAAGTTACTGTCTTGTCTACTAGTCCACGAAAATATTTTTCGAAGTTCTTGGAAAACTAAATGCAAACAAACTAGAAATATATTAGAAAAAGGGAAAAATGATCGCATTTATGCATCGATTCTTTGGCAAAGGCGAAAACATCCATGACACTGATTCTATGACAAAGGCGGACACAATCATAGATATATTGAACAATTTTTGTATTTGAAAAAAATATGGTATTTGAATAATTGTTGTATTTGCATAATTGTTATATTTGTTAATAAGGATGGATATATTATATGAGAACAATTGTTGTATCAATATACTCTCTTTGTATTGTTTATTTCTCTGTGAATTGTTTATTGTCACTGTTGTATCAATGTACTCTTTTTGTATTGTTTTTTTCTCTATATCAAACATTTTTTTAATTTTTGTGGTATTTAGCTACGTTTAACAACGCAAAAGGACGTCGCTAAATTTTATCCAAACATCACTAAATGTATCATGACGTCACTAAACCTTGTTGGTACGTCGCTATAAATTAGGAGAATTTGTGACGTATAGAGACGTAATATACGTCGTTGAATTTTTTTTATAAAAAAAAGAGATGTCAAAAAAGAGAATAAAAAGTCGGTAATTGTGTCGATGTTTTGGCGATGACACATGGCGACTATATTCTGCATCGCTAATTTTATATAAAATGCGAAACGTCGCATAATGGCGACACAATGTTATGTCATTGATTATATCGCAACAGTGACATTTTTTGCGACGTTTTGCTCGTCTTCGACTAGGTTAAACGCGACCACGTATGACTTAGCGATGTCATCAAAGAGACATCAACTAGTCATATGTAGAAAGCTTGTATAAGTTATGTGCATATGGAACCTTATATTTTGAACCATGGAAGACCCAGCCACTTGGACACCACTATTCCGCTTTAAAGAAAGGTAGTTATTGCATTTGCAAGCTGGAAAGATCTTAAAGTATAAATCATTCTTGTTATAAAAAAATGGAGATCTATTTTGAAACTTGCCTTTGGTGAAATCGTGAATGAGTTTTCGCAAATGTTGAGAAGTCATTATAATCGTATCCTGGCTTAGGCCTAAAACAGGCCTGTAATTTTGGCCTGGACAGGGGACAGAATGAACATGCAAAGCCAGACTAATAATGGACAGAGACATAATTATCAGTATTTGCACTACCACCACCATCATCATCTTACCCGTTTCCTACCAAATCAGGTCAGTCGTGGAAGGCAACTTCATACTTAAATGGCTCCAAAAATCAATAGCATTTCATGATGAGAAACCTCACGACCTCATGTCTATGAGCTGGTGACACATTCCTAACAAGAGAGAATATTGCAAGTGAGGATCTTGCCGAAAGAATATTTTACGTGACATAGCAGGATGGAAAACGATCTTATGACACTTGTTTAAGCTCGTGCAACCAAGGAGCACTGAATCAAAATCAACAGGTAATGAGAATTCTTTGTTAGTGCAGTATGGATCCAATACAGCTCATCAAAGATGCAAAAACAAGTGGAACTACAAAGATAGTCCAAGATTTAGCACTTTAGTTCCTATAACCTTCATTCTGATATACATTAATTCAGCTTACTCTCCAAAAGAATAGTCCAGCTTACTTTAGAGATAAAAGAAAGGAAAAGAGAAATTACGGATACAGATCCTCAAATCAATCTGATTATCATCTTGATCATGGAACCTACTGGTGATGAAAGGAATTTGTAGACTGTTCACATAGACTGGAAAGGTAATATCAGTATGTTGGTAACTTGGTAGTTCTCTCTGGACACGTAATCTAACAATGTCACACCTAAGGACCATAATCGGTACCTTTTCTATTCTACTTAATTTTTATCTATACTAAACAATAGAATAAGCTCACAAACCATATTATTGTAAATTAATAACATAGAAGAAGTAATCGTGTAAAGGGCTATGATATAGATATTTTTCTGACAATAAGAAGCTGCAGGTAGCAAGGGACCACAATTTAATACACATTTATTTAGCAAAGATTTTTGTGTCATAATTCAAAAATGACTAAAAATATATCTTATACCTAATCAAGAATAGATAGGTCTTAAAGATGGAAAAAAGACTTGCATTAATAAGGCTAAAAATGGTCTACCATATAAAGTATATGTGTACCTAGATGTTCATGAAGCTTTGGGTCAAGGACTTGAGTTATTGATGCTAAGCTCTGGAGTTGGTTTTCCACTCCAACGGAACTCTCTGTGCATCTGAAATTTCCTCGCTTTAAAATTTCAAATAACATGGTATTAAGAACAAGTTGAAGGAAATTGTAAATAAGTAATTGGACATTAAGAAACTATATTAGACAATTGTAATGTCAGAAAAGAATTGTCAAAACATGAAAATTGTAGGAGAAATAATATAAAATAGATCCTGTTGTCGGGAGCCACGGACTGAAATGTGACAGTATAACTCCCATGAGATCCTATTTCTATATATGGTAAGTTAAGCTCAGTGGTCAAGTGGATCTTGACTTGTAAAACAAAAATAAAAGAACCTTAAAGTTCCTATCTCCACCAAGAAAGCTTGCAATAAACCATCAAAATAGTAACTGCATACAATAAGTCACCATATACTTGATCAATATTTTAGAGATTTCATATACAAAAACCTTCTTTAACAAAGCAGAATGTGCATTCTTAAATACCACTTTGCCCTGGTTTATATGCTTGTTTGGCATACAGGTTATGAACAACGGTCCAAGAACTTTTTCTATAAAGGTTAAAAGACAACACAATTTAGCCAATAGGGTTAGCCTCTCCATTACTTTGAAGTTCTTACGGAAAACATATTCGAATTTCTATACTTGCCAAGAAGTTAGTAAAATATTCTTTTCTTCCATCTGAGTAGAAACTTCTTTTATATCACAGCTAGAGTTACTAAAGTTGGCAGATTATAGAGAAATAAGAATCGGTAGATATTATATTATCCTCCAAATCTCTCATCCCACCAGTTTAGGGTACTTTGGAGTGTGTTGTACTTCTAAATGAGTACTGGAATTACATCCTAAGTTCCTCTTGGTGAAATTATTTATTGACGTCAGCTGAATGATTTAGACTACCACAATGAGGACATGGTTCAGGGTGATCACACTAAAACTGTAATTAATTATAGACCATGATAGGAAAGCCAGGGGAATACCCTTTCATTCCCCTGAACTGCACACAAATCTGCATACTTGCATGCACCTTTACATGTTATAGCCCTGCTGCCGTGGCAGCTTCTAGGAAGCTTCACTTGTTGGACTCCCAGGCACTTGACACCAGTGTCCTATGTTGTGGAAACACTTATTACAAGACAGGAGTGTCCAACTGCAAGGACACCTTCAATTTTAGTCTTTGATTTCTCTAACAATCCATCCATAACTCAGAATATCTAGATCTTTGTTGGTAAGTTATGAAGAAATATAGAAATAACAGTTTACATGAGAAAATATGGGAGAAAGGAATGTACCAATCTGCGCATCAAACGCTCAAAGCACCAAAATGCATCTGCCTCATCCTCAAGAAGAATTATCATTGGGGAGCATAAATCACTCATTCCTATGGAAAACAATTATCCAAATTTGTTAGCCACTTCACCAAATAGTTTAAACAGGAAATAGTTATTAAAATTAAGAATAACAACATTTTGAATCAACCGTGTATAAATCCAGTATGCATAGAGATCCCCTTGACTAGAAAGGTGAGATAACTACTTGCAGCATGGGAGGATAAGAATCTAAAACGAACTACTGCTTCAGTACAAAAAAAAAAGCAAAAATGTAATATAACAGACATTCCCTAGAAAGAACAAATCCACAGTTGCATGCCTACCTTGACAGTACCCAACATCTTTGTCAATCCAGGCATAGACAGCTAGGATGTCCCACAGCTTTGATAGGTTTTCTTGCTTCTCATAAAATACTAGAGTCCTGTCGGTGCGAAGTACATCAAGACCTGCATATTAGAATCATATATCCATAAGAAATTTGAAGTATTTTTGTCAAATATATTCAATCCAGCTCTAGTTTACTAAATAAGAAAAAAGAAGAAGCATGTCATTATGCTGGAAATAAGACCGTTCCTATAGGAAGCAACATCTGTTCAGAAATCAAATGCTTTTACTTGGGGCCAAACAAGGAGAGAGGACAAGGAGAGAGGACAAGGAAGCAGGGGACCCAAGGGATTCGGTGATGGTCCCTGCAAGAAGTTACACGCAGTTTTGCCATTTCTTGTCTTTGATTAAAGCAAGTAACAAACTATAACTTGTTTTACTTTGCGGAAATATTTGAATAGAACTCCAAAACATGTTCCCTGTCCCTTATTGGCAAGGAAATATATATTAACAAAGGAAAGATATTTTTAAAAATGGCTTATGCACTTGGCACTGAGTACAGGCCAATGAAAAGGGGTCACAAGTACAAAACGAGAAGAAACCTACATGCGAAAGGGGACAGGAATGGAAACGTGCCACGGACATGTCAAAATGGCCTCCATACCTGTATCATGTCCATACCATATCTGGGTTCGTATCGTGCAACACAGTTGACCACTTAATGTACCAATCTAAAAATGTCCGTATCTGTATTGTGTCATCCATATTCGTGCAACATAAGTCGATACTAGCAGGAAATAGGAAAAACATGTGAGTTGTGAAAGTTCCAAGTCGAGAACAGGATAGAGTACTTAAGAACATATCATGCCTCAGGCCCTCAGCCTTTGACATTAGTTTCTGGGCTAGGAGTCCTGATGCTTAAATTCATATGCCTACAGTCAAAGAGACTTAATATAGTGTTAAGAATATATCATCCCTCACTTTTTAAACTATAGTTGTTTCATGTCAATACACTTTAGTTCTTAAAAAAAAATCTTTGAGTTAAGCAAAATAAAAAAGTAATAGAATCATATAAAAGCAAGTCAAGAGGTTATTATCACCAAATCAAGTTTTGAAACTTTGATAGTATGAGGATGATAGTTAGCGTAAATAACTAATTATGGAGTTTGCATAATAGTTGAAGAAGCACACTTCTGACAAAAAAGGGCTATATACTTGTCAAGTTTATTCATACCAATTTGATGTAGTGTAAGTTTCCACTGGATTATTTTCTTGTCAGTGATGACTTCATCCTTAGACTCATTGCTGCCAACTTCTTCCATCTTCTCTCTATCAGCTTGAGAATCATCTCTCGGATTTGCTTCAAGAAGCACCAAGGGGTCTTGAATAGGTACGCCATCCTCCGAAATTATTGGAGCGGTTATAATCCTACCACTACCAACATGAGAATCCATAAATTGACACACTTCCTTCCATCTAGCATATTGCACTCTGCATTACAGTATTTAAACCAACTGTAAGTCAAATACTTCTTCACACAAAATAAACATCCTTTCTTGCAAGAATACTTTGAATCACAAAAACAAAACCAATGAAGCATTTCTCCTACATAAAATCATTTTAAACCATGCCAAAGGGGTTATAAAGGGATGATTGAGAACATTCCTTAGAAAAGGAAGGTTCCAAGTGAATAAGTCTGAGGGGATGGGAGTTGGATAGGCTAGGGTCCTTATTTCTTAAAAGAATCTTGACAAAGTACTTTTTTGCTGACATGTTTTTTTTTTCCTTAAAAATATCTCACAATTGAATCTTGTTTTCCTGCTGCTAAATACAACTGATACAAATCTAAACAGTAAGAAAAAGGTAAAAGACAATCAAATTTTAATATATATATATATATATATATATATATATATATATATATATATATATAATATTGAAATGGTAATTATTTATTATAATTTTTGGCCACCTAATTGCCCCACAATCTGGCCTGGAGGCCTACAACCCAGCCCGAAGACTACAACCTGCCCAAAGGCCACAAGCCGTCCATAAGACCCGCACCCGGCCTGCCTGGACAGCCTGGCCCGCACTTGAGCTTTACCCGGTCCACTCCAGCCTGCCTAGCCCGCACCCGGTCCGCATCTGGTTGAGCCATATAATTTCCCCACCACATGGGGAATTAAATGCTTCCCCCAAGGCTCTACCTGGAGTGCTTGGCTTTTGATATATATATATATATATATATATATATATATATATATATATATATATATATATATATATAATCCTTCATTTTTACAAATTCTACCCTCTCGCCGGGCATTTCTCATTATATTACCCGACTGTGTAGAATGAACCAATTAACATTTTTTTACCTTAAAATTGCAACTTTCAGTAAGTTGATGTTACAAATAAGCAATAGTTAAGTCAGTTCCCCATACTAGAAATTTCACTAGATTTCTTATATACAAAATATTTTCCTACTGCACTTCAAATAAAGCTGGATGCTAGGACATTGCATGAGGGCTCAAGTTCCATGAACATGTGGAACTAATTTACTGCCTATTTGAAGAGATCTATAAGTATGGAAACCCTCTCAAAGTTAGAATACTTTTGGTAGAAATTTTCTTTTGTTGAGAAATTTGGTAAAGTACATAACCAGGTACACCTGGACTACATAATCATAACCATTGCATTACTGCTTCAATCAAAACTTTTAGTGGGATATCAAAAGCAATATAATAATTGTAGATAATCTGAAGATGCAGATAATATAATTGGCGGATATCCAAACTAAGCTACAACACCTTAAGAAAATTCCATTAATTAACTGACATAGGATATCCAACAACAAAAACAACGAAGCCTTCATCCTAAATTTCTTTTGGTAAGCTATATGAATCATTTTATTCCATTCAATAAGGGTCATGTTCTCCGTAACATTAACAAAAACAATATCCTTCTTTATAGCCTCAGTCCATGTTCATTTAGGCTATCCTAATACTAGGGGCTACTTTAACTGATATCTTAGTGCTCCTAATAATATCTTATTGCTTCCCCTAATAGGTGCAGTGCACTTACTAGTCTACGAAGATTTCTCTCATTGTATCCTCAATTGGTGCTACCTTCAACTTCACATGAATACACTCGTTTCATATATTGTCTTTCTACACATTTTCAGTCATCCATCTTAGTGTTCTCATCTCAGCTATGCTTATTTTCAAAACAATGTTTTTAATTGTCCGAAACCCCGATCCATAAAGCATAGTTGATTTTATAACTATATTATAGAACTTCTCAACTTCTGTTTCTAACTTCAAGGATATTTTATGATCATAGATTCACAAAGTGTTGTGCACACGCGGAAGCGAACACAACAATAACCTTAATGATGATAAGAAAATAACAAGGCACAAATAACCTAAATAATATAACGACAAAAACACACAATATTTACGTGGTTCAGTCTATATCGGCGGCCTACTCCAAGTGGATAAATACTTTACTGAATTAACAAGAGAAACCTTATAAAGATTACACACACAAAACCGCAATGAACAACCCTCTTTTTACGAGATCGGATCTTTTTACGAGATCTCCGATGAGCTCTCTCATTCTCTCTTTTGAAGACTCCTATAATAGTTTCTTAGAAAACTCTCTTGTCTGTTAGCAATCAATAGCCTCAAGCAACCTTTCCGACCCAAACCCTGGGCCGATAGAGAGCCCTAAATACGTTTCATAACTTGACCTATGTCGGGAGCCATCTAGACCGTTGAAAATGGCACTTTAAATTTGAACAACATATTAATTTGGAGCAATCCTGATCCAACGGTATGCCGCCGGCATGTCGTCGGTACATTGTTGTGAGCAAAAAATTGCCCAATAAACTTGATGAGACTTTTCTGCAAACTGTGACATATCGGCGATATGTCGCCGGTATGCCGTCCATTAATAAATAGATGCTTCCATCTCAGATACGCCATTGACTCCTCCCAGGCTTCTCCTGATACATCGGACAGAGGCCGTAGCACTCCCTAGTGAACATGAGCCATATCCAACACAAAGCACTCCAGTCTCCTCTATCAACCATCTTGCTTTAATTCTATGTATAACATCCTTCTCAATCTTTCCATCATGAAATGAATGATTGATCTTAAATACCAAACACTATATTTCCAGGTATCTTTTATACTTCCATATAGGCTCCTGTCTCATTTCAATTGAAGTTATGTTTAGTTGAAGTTACATTTCACATATTCTATTGTTGTTGTACTAATTTTTAAACCCTTAGCTTTCAAAGTTTCTCTCCTTGATTTTATTTTATCACAAATATAAAAAAGATCCTCAGGTCAATTTAAAGTAAGAAGAGGATGGAGTAATGAGATGTTTCAGACTTAGCACTTCAAGAGGGTAACGAGTCTGCGAAGAGAGCAATCTTGAAACCTAAGAGGATGGAGTAATGAGATGTTTCAGACTTAGCACTTCAAGAGGGTAACGAGTCTGCGAAGAGAGCAATCTTGAAGCCTACATTAAAAAGATCACTACAAGATGGAGTAACTAGACCACTTCTAGTGAACTGACCATGCAATTATCTTCACCACTATATGCAGGACAACCTTTTCACACTTTGTGTGATACATGAATATGCTAGGAAGATGGAGTTCTAATTCTCCTCTAGTGAGGGAACTTCCATAAAACTAGACTAAAGGACCTAAATCCTTGTTTTGTTGAACGAGGTTGGATAACACTTTGATTTCTCGTAGGTCTCCCATCTCCATATGATTGTTTTACAATAAAAATAGTAAAATACACGATTTTGGTTCGGTATTTCGATCCTATGATCCCCTTTATTTAATGACATAAAGTTGGTTCTCTTATTTTGGTGGCTTAGGTTGTCTAGAAAAGGTTATCTTTATTTGGCACAAAAATTGAGGTTATTTCTGTTAATCTAAAACTTAATTTGATTTGTGATCAATTAGCCAATTACGTGAGCTAAGCAAATGACTGTATTAATTGGTAGCCCCTTGTGGTTCGAGTGCATATTTGATACCCTTAGTGTACCATTGAGTCACTTCCCCGCCTAACCTTGTACCTGCCTAGTCTAGCATCGACCTGGATGGACCCCTGGTAGAAATAAATAAGGAAATAACTTCAGGCTGTTATAATAAAAAATATCAGAACAAGGAGGTAAAATTAAGCATGTACGTACCTAGATTATAGATCAAAGATTGCAGATACCTCTATAACATTGACCCAGCTTGTAGAGCATATAAAATTGACGCTAGAGCACATAACCCAGGCAAAACTTTAAATCTAGTCAATTCACATATGCTTACAGATTCCAAACAGATATTCTATAAGGAATAGAACTACCTCCGGCTTTGTCTGATTTGCTCTCTCTCTTCATTAGTGCTTTTAGGATCAAAACAGCCAAGTAAAAATTCCCAAACTTCTCCTCTAATAGTAGGATGAATACCCTACATATCAAAATTAGAATTAGGAAGCCACAAAGTTTATAAACAAAAGCATGATTTGGAAAAGAACTGCATATTTTGGATATCTGCATTGATATGTTGTAAGCTGAGGGTGCCGTGATTTCAGAGTTTAATTGAGATAAATAAAAGGGCTCGTCAAGTCAACTTACCGTTACCGAACATATATTCCTCTATAGGATGTTAGAATATGAAATTGTTTATAAGAAAAGATTATATCCTATGTAATTTTGGTGTTCAACATCCCAATATCCACACAAAGCTACCTTGATGATACACGCTACATTATCATCTCATAGATAAATAGAATCATAGAAGCTATAGGAGAGAATGTTTTCAAGAAGGCAAATAGGTAATTGTAATTGAACTGAAGTCCGCATGTGGATATTGAAATATTTTGGTAAATTCTAGAGATCACCTCAAGTTTGATAAACAAGAAAAACAGCAGCATTATTTTCCACTCACTTTGTGCTCGTTCTGTTTTTGTCAGCCATGGGACAAATTAGATTTTGATTTTGATTGATCACAGTTTCACATTTCTGTCCTTGCAGCCTTCAAACTTTTTAGTTAGAACAGATTATTTTTAGTTTTGGGTTTTAGCATATAAACCCCTCACTCTTTCCGTTTTCTGCTTATTTTTACTTCCATCTACTCTCTCTATGTTATGTCCATTCATTACATTCCTTAACAAACCACACAACTTAGATACTAATGTACTAGGTTGTGCTCCATGATAATTAGTGCCATGACCTTCCTCAAGACATCTTGTTAATTTAAGTAGACTGCAAAAATTTACATGACTGATTATGGCCCTTGAGCTGCTTTGGATGTGAAAAGTTGATTAGAGACCATGAGGTCATCCCCTATCCTAGAAAAAGTACATATTTTTTTGTTGTTTCCTTAGTAAGTAACAAGTTTCACTCATGCTATCATCATGACATATGAACTTTAAGTTAACGTGATAAGGGAGTTACCAATGCTAAACCAATTCGCATAAATATTTAGCATTTTAACTAACACTTCTGTCACAGGCCCCACTATGATTGGTTAATAAATATTTTTTGTTATTTCATAAATTCTATATAATGCCGCCCTTAAATTCTGGCTTTTGAGCTAATGTATTTTTGCTTCCCCAGAGAAAAATTATGTCCACCACTTTCTGTCACAATCCCATTGTCAAAAAGAAATGATGGATGTGTCCATATTGACGGACAAGAGATACCTAGGAGGGATAGTTTTGTTGGGTATTTAGGATCATTCATTCATTATGAAGGAGAAATTGAGAATTCTTCTAAAGCACTTTTTGATCACATGATATCCTTGAAAGGAAGGTTAGACAAGACAGCTATAAGACATATCATGCTTTGTGGATCAGATTGTTGTGCAGTTAAAAACATGTTCAGACAATGAGTGCAGCAGAAATGAGAATACCATGTAGTTGTATGTTTGAAGATAGGATAACAAATGAGTGTATTCATAGAAGTTGTAGTGGCAACAATTGAGAATAAGACTAGAGAAAATTATCTAATGTTATTGTGCAACATAGTTTAGTAGATGCACCTGTTAGGAGGAGCTATAAGATATTATCTATTGTATGCTAGAACTAGTGGTAGGCCTAAACAAAATTGGATTGAGACCGTAAAGAACGATGTGGTTCTTGTTGATGTTACAAGGTCATGGCCCTTTATTGAGATGAATGGAATAATTGGTTCAAATAACAGATGCCAAAAGTTTGGGATAAAGCCCTCATTGTTATTTCACAATGTCATTAAAATAGTACTTCGATTACTCACTTTTGAACTCGTTTGTTCAACATTTGAATCTTTGGGTCCAGGGAGCAAAGTGCACACCCCTTTTCTTTATCCTCGGTTCAAAGATTCTTTCCATTTATCTTCTTAAACTTCAACTTTACAGAAATGAGAGACGAGCCAGTATTCTAGTTGATCACTTCCATTACAGGTTTCAATGTGTTCACTATAATTCTCATTTCAAGGAAGTCCAATAAACAACCTCTTGCTATTGTTGTATCAGGTCCAGGTATCAGATGAGGATGTCTATAGGCACTAAGATACTTTAGCTTAACTAAGACCTTGCTGATACAAGTAGTTCCACTACTTTCTCCAACATTATACTCTGGAACACCGACGATACAAAAATTTCTCGGAATAGTCTATTATATGAAGTTATGAACCTTGTATCATTTAAGCACTTTGAGGTTTGCTTCACCTCACACACCGCTATACTAGTATGGAGTATTTATGCTTCATGAATTTTCCAACTTTTAGGGTGCCATTACTTTAACGACGTCTATTATATGATGTTATGAAACTTGCATCATTCAAGAACTTTGACGTTTGTTCCACCTCACACACTATCTATACAAGCTTGGATTACTTGTGCTCCAAGAATCTTTCAACTTCAGGGTGCCAATATTTTCACAATGCCACAGACCAAAGACTATCTTGTTACTTGTTCACAAGCGCCCAGGTCACCTTGAGTTTGAAGAGAGAATTTAGAGGACTGGACACATTGTAAATAGTATATACTATCGATAGACTTTCAGGAATAACTTATGACTTGGACATTCTTATGCAAGTAAACTGGTTCTTGCCCTACTTGCTTGATTTGCATATTTATACTTTAAATCCCCTGAACATCAAAAGCAACCCTCTCTTCAAAGCACAGGAGATTCCACTGAAGTTGTTGATCATAAGCTCGGAAACTTATCGTTACTTATTTAGAAGATCCATGTTAGGTAGTGAGTGGGTACCAATAAGTTCACATATAACAATATACAATAAGGCAACAACTTTGCACATCTAAATTCTTCATAGCCCAAACATTAAGAGATCTGACATAGAGACGGAATTTTATTAAGGATGAAAGGAGAGGTAGAGAAAATATTACGTACACCACTTTGTATTCGGCTAAGAGTTGGGGCTATATCCAAGTAACCTTCTGGACTGAATGCAGCCTTCCACCTCCGTATGCTAAGAGTTTTTCCCTTCTGCATTAAAAATAAAGAGCAATAAGTCCTCCTGAATTGTATGTATATTTATTGTTTTCATGTTGGAAAGACCTATAACAAAATCAAAGATTCTTTCTTGCATTAGGATTGACCTCTAGGTTCAATGGTAGCCTTCACATAAATCCTTTTCCTCCTCTAAGAAGGATGCTTAAACTAAAGGGAAAATCAGTGAAGGGTCCTTATTCACTCGTTAAAGGGATCAAAACCTACAATGCACATAATCACTTCTTTTTCTTTTTCTTTTTTTTGCACTTAGCCACTTATACTCAAGACTAACTATGCTTTATAGATCAGAGTTTTGTGCACTTAAACATGTACATAAATGAGAATACCGAGATGGATGAGTAACAAACGAGTTGATAGTGGAAAGAAAATGAGTGTTCATGGAAATTGGAGGTGGCTTCAATTGAGGATAAGTTGAGAGAAATTTGTCTATGATGGTTTGGACTTGTGCAAGTAACATAGACCAATAGATGCACCGGTCAGGAGCAATAAATAATCAGTTAAAGGAACCCTAGAACTAGGGGTATGTTTCCATGAAGATGAACTGCTAGACCAATTTTCCATGAAGATGCCAACCTAACTCATACACCCAGAAAATTCAGAAAAATTAATAAATATAGATAATAAATAAATTAAAAAAGGAAAATAAAATAACAATGAAACCCAAACAAAAACAATCTTGAGGAATGGAAATAGTCCTTTATCTTGAACGAAAAGATGAAACAGAGTATTTATTAAGGACAATCAATGAAAGTTTTCCATAAATAATATACAAACTACCATCTATGTTTTTAGTATCTTATGACGATACACAATACGTATTTTATGATATGATATACTAACATTTCATTATGTATCGTTTAATCTGATAAGATACGTACAACCTGATAAGTAGAATCGTTTTTTTTTACTTGTCATGTAACTATACTTGAGAATATGGATCCTAGAACTAGATAGAAACGTAAAAATCAAATAAATAAATAATTATTTGAAAATTATAATCATGTTCCTATATGGAATTCGAAGTATAGACAAAAACCGCTAGACTTACTATGTCATACAATACACGATACATCACGCAAGCAAATCGATATGTTATACGTACCACGAATCAATAACCTAGGTTACCACCATCCATGTTACCTTTAACATTTCATTCCAACTCAAAATTTCTCATATACCAGTAAAAATTTCAATTAGAAAAACCCAAAAAGAAGAACTAGGTACCACTTTACTATAAATATTCCATTGTAACTCTAAATTTCCCCATATCCACAAAAAGTCATTCAAAAAAAAAAAAAAAAAAAAAAAAAAAAAACACTACCACTTTCCATGTTACATTCCAACTCAAATTTTCTCATATTCAAAAGAAAAATAATTATAAAAATAAAGCTACCACTTCTGCACATTAATAATGATTTCATTCTAACTCAATTTTCCCCAATATACCAAGAAAAATTCATATCAAAAGACCCGATAAAAAAAACCTTAAAAGATGAAATTTTGAAGCAATGCACACACACACACACACACACACACACACACAAATCCAATTAGAACTCCAAAATAATCATTAAACTACCTAAACAATAAATACCCCCCAAAAAACAAAATTTTGAAGAAACTCACACCCCAAAATCCAAGAAAAACACAAAAAGAAAAACCAATCTTGAGAACTCGAAATAGACCTTGATCTTGAACTTGGTCTTGGGAACATCCTCCTCGCACTCCGGCTTGACCTCATAGTAGGAGTCAGCAGGAATCCCAGGATCCTTCCACATTTCCAAATCGAAGACTTTCCCGCCAAATCCCACCTAAGTTCTCGCCCTCGCGTTCAAACTTGGATCCCTCGACCCCCCCAACTTCGCACCAAAAGGTTCTTCTTTCTTCTTCCGAAGGGACCCAAATCGAGCGCTGAGGAGGCTGGCTTGGGGATTGGTTGGTCTTAGAGGATGTCGGAGCTGCTCTTCATGGCCGAGAATTTGAGGGATGGATTAATGGAGACGAGGTGTTTGTGAAATGTTCTCATTGGACCACAGGGGGGAAGACACGACACCACAGACCCGCTCCAATGTTCAATGGTTAGGTATTGGCGGTTTTTTTGGCGGGGGTCTTGGTCTTCCTGTCCTCAACTTGTGGGGTGTCATTGGTGGGGCTATGTTTTAGGGTAGGGGGGGGGGGGGGGGGGGGGGGGTGGGGGGGGAGGGGAGAAATGGTGGAGGTTCATTTACTATACTTACACAATGTACAAAGAACCTACAAGCCATCCAGCTTCAACCTTCACTTATAGATAACCAGATGACAACCCTAGTTAACCAGATGACAACCCTAGTTAAGAAATCTACCCTTTTTTTTGGGGCACGCCCGGCCCTTGCAATAGTGCAATGCATGGACGACGCTCGAGGACCCGTAGTAGCAAGCTACTGCTGGATGGGCCCTCCCCATGAAAGAAATTAATTTAATATCGTTGTGAGAACATGGCCCACATGTAAGAACACATCTACACTTGGTCTTAGCCAAAATGCCGAGAAAGGTATAGTTAAGAAATCTACTCAATTTGTTTATTTAGTTTTATCAAGTTTGGGTTGGCTCTTAATTTTTGTAGGGTCGTTAGCCCAATCTGGATACTAAATCCTTTCATGTAAGTTTATGTCGATTATTCGAAATCCGAAAACCCAAAAATGCCTATGTGTGTACCTATCCTTAGCTGATGGAGGGCCATCATTTGGGTTAGTTAACTTCTAAGAGTTGATTTTGTGAGAATTACTTTTCCCTATATGTAAGTCTAGGCTAAGTAGGTAAAATTAGATATAAAAGAGAGTTCTCAAGAATAGATCAAGGTTGGTGTGGATCCATGGCTTGAATTAATTTCTTGTCCCCCACACTCTGTTTTGTTATTGGTGCTCTTTGATCATACTTGAATCATCAAATCATGAAGTTTTGATAATCCGCACAAAGCTACACCTCAACAGAGTCTCTCTCTCTCTCTCTCATGTAATTTATACTGTTTTTGCACTTACTGTAATTGGATGTTCCAACCAATTTCTTTTCTTGTTTGAGTAGCAAGTTGGCCAAATTGCTGACTCAATTTTATTAAGGTACAATGATTATAATTTTTTATGTATTAATTCTGCTTACAATCCATCAACCTCGAAAATATCAAGATACATTGATGTTGAAGCTCAATCCAACCTTCTCAAGGAAAAGAAAGATGAAAATTAAGATATAGACAGACGCATAACATCTATGACAAGCTCATGCTGATTTTATCCAAGATCCCAAAAGCTATATATGTTGACTCAAATGGTAATCACGGTTGCACGAATACACCATAAATACGGATACGTGATATAGACATTTTCAAATAGGTGCATAGGTAGTTTCCTGTGTTACACGAGGACGAACCCAGATATGGATAGACACCATTTTCCTGTGCTTTCCTTCCAGAGGTTGAGATAAAAAAAGGGCAGCCAAAGACCACAGTATAAAAAAAAGTGAAGAAAAAAAAGATCAACCTAACATTGAACATGATGGACAAAAGCAACAAGTTAACATGAACCTTATCCTCACTCTCTTAAAACTCTCCTCTACATAAAATCAGTATTGTTTTGAAATGTACAGTTTCTTGCAATGAAGTAATTCTTGAAAATATTTCAGATTGGAGGAGAATTTGAACGCCATGAGCCATTCCTCCAAGAAAGCACCTCTTTGCAGAACCATTCCAATATAAAACAACAAAATCTAGCTGCACTGCTCAGTGAAAAAATGCTAGTCTTTCCTCTACAACACTCAAAACTTTGCACTACATAAATGAGCCACCAATACATACCTCTATCAATCCACAGTCATGAAATCATCGCACAGAAGACATTTAAAGTCTTTCTTCATACTGATCCTCATCCTCCTCTTACTAACCTTCATCGTCCTCTACTTCATCTTCAAGCCAAAAAGTCCCAAGGTTGTGCCCTCGCCCATAAGCCTCCTGCACTTCGAGTTCAATGCGGTACCTAAAATCACTCTGAGCATTACGATGGGAATTGCTGTATACATCACCAACCCGAACTACGCCCCATTCAGGTATGACAACACGCTCGTTAAGGTGTTCTACCATGGCGAGCTCGTGGGCGAGGCCCTGGTCGAGGAAGGGTTCATCAAGGCACGGTCCGCGAAGGACATTGGCACCGCGGTGGAGTTGCTCGTGAGCAAGTTGATTGCCAACCCCAAGTTCTTGCCCGATGTAGAGACCGGGGTGCTGTTCTTGACCGCAACGTCCAAGACCGAGGGGCAGGCTACTGTGCTGGGATTCCTGAAGCTGCACGCGACGATAACTGTGGAATGTGGCATCAGTATCTACATCTCCAGCGCGAATATCAGTTCCCGCTGTATCTCAAATATTAAGCTTTAATTCTGCTGGATTTGTGGATTAAAGTTGTATCAGAGTATAGACTTGTCTGTATTGTCTTTTGCTGAAAGTATACATATTGGTCATATGAACATGATAAGTCACAGGAAAATTTGAAACATTATACACATGTTCCTATGTTTGGAGTATCTGAATTAGTTTTAACCATTTTGCAACTTTGGTCAAAATTTGTTGGCAGAACCCAAATATACCATTCTATTTTCCATGAATATGGACGGATATGGGGTACAAGCATTTTCAAATAGGTATTACAAGTACTTACCTATGTTTATGTTGCATAATAATGACTGACACATATACAGGAACGGACACGACAAGGATACATACAACATTTCCTAGTGTCCGGGCAACATAGACACATAACAATATAGTGTTTCTCCAACGCCATAGGTAGATACTTCATCTGATAAAGAAATATATCTGCAGATTGTAATGCTAATTTTTGGGTATATCTATACTTCTCAAACAAGTTACTTCTTGTAACTTATGAGCAAATTGTTTTTGGTTGAAGGGTTGTATAGATGATGGGATTACTCAAGAGAAAATACAAGTGTGAGAGACTCTCTATACCCCTCTAGTGCGTAATATAGTATTACCATTTCTGTCATCAGAGTGTAGATGCAAATATGACAACGTACTTATTTTAAAGGAATTAACATTTCCAATTCTTCTAAAGTCAAAACTGTTATTAGTATTCACAAGGATGAGGCCTTTGTTGGAGTTAGGGGAGAAATCAGCAAAAGGCATATATTATGATATGATTTGGCCACTCGCAACTTATTCCAATCTAGAAGACTTCATAATAACTTATTATAGAAGGTACAATGTGTATATTTTACCTACATTACTTAAAATATGTACATTTACCATTATATCTGCAGAAAACTTGGGCTTTTGATATCCTGCAATAACAATGAAAGATATCCTTAGGTACTCTTCAAATCCTTGTCAGTGTATTTAAACTCTCGAGTTGTGGATATTGAGGGTTATAATTTATATTATTCCATTACTCCCTCGCAGGTGAAAGGTTCATTTACTGGACTGAGAGTTGAATTCATGCAATGGTATTTTTCTTTTTAATTTGCTTAGGACGACATGGTTGATGATCGAGATTTGAACTTGAGTTGCTTTGGATCTTTCTTAACATACTGAATTCCCAGCAAGTGAATCAGAATCCGGTTACGAAAATATTGTAGTTTTGGATCGAGATTCGAACTAGAGTTTTGGTTTAGCTGTATTTTTTGCCTAATCCAAAAATGCTTCTGCATAGATAAACCTCCAAATTCGTTTACCAGGGCACACACTCTGTCCTCATCTTGTCTACCATAATTCCAAACTCCAAAATGACTTACATCCAACTTACCGAAAATTTCAGGCAGCTAATAAGCCAAATGACCTGACATAACAAAGTTCTACGCACTAAAACCCATGTCGTGTCCACATCAACTAGCACACGTACAAGACACGTAAATCTAATATGTTGAATTATATAACAGAAATGTTATTCATCACCCAAGTTTTATGGGTGATGCATCTCCCATCATGTGGCAGCTAACATGGCTAAGATTTTAATGGGTAAGATTTCAAAGTTATTTGGTATTTTTCTTGTAGTGCTTTTTTTTTCGGTTGAAATATCTTTTTCTCGGTTTCTATATGTGCCATCTGTTGTCCACCAAGATTTCCGCCAAAAAATATTTGAATTAGTCATCACCATGACCTCTATAAAATTCAAGATCTCCCATCATTAGGAGCCGGTATAAAGTTTTGAAAGGAAAACAAATAAGGTTTGCCTAGCCAGATTCACAAAATGGATAATTGATCCATATCAGCGAATATATGTGTTATAGTGTACTTATTGAACAATATTATATTATACAATTTTCAGTAAGCACTTGATCTATATATGATTGGTTACATATTATTACTAACAGAAATGGTATTCAAACAAGAAAAAAAAATATTAACCATCACTAACAGAAATACAACGGATATGTGTAATATTATCCAATATTTTTTGGCGAAAATCTTGATGGATGCCTATTCAAACCGAAAAAGATCTTCCAACTGAAGGGAAAAAAAAACACCTAGAAGAAAAATATCAAATAACTTTGAAATCTTATCCATTAATTCTTTTAGCCATATTAGCTGCCACGTTATAGGAGATGTCATCACCTAAAAAATTTGGGTGACCGAATATTATTTCTGATTATAGAAAGTTTTTTTAGTACTCCTCGAACTAATCCCTCATTGTTTTAGTCCATTAAGCTCAGAAATGCCTTTGTATCAGTTCCGGCCGGGATTTAAAACCATATTTCAAATTTCTTGAAATTCAATAAGCAATCAAAGAATCACAGACTACACAATCGAACAATACTCGAAAAATCAAATCTTGATATTTGCAACACAACTGGAGGCACTATTCCTAGTCTTCACGAAGACAGTAATATCGCACCCCACCGACGTGGAAGCATGCAGCTTGAACACCTTCATCAGGATCACGTCCCCATGCATCTTCGAATCCGAAGTCAAGTTCAGCCTCCCCGCCGTCAGGTCCGGCAGGAACTCCGGGTCGACGTCCATCTTGTCCACGAGGAGCCCGACCGTTGCTCACCTCGCCCGCTCCAATCGGGGCGAGGCCTACCAGCCCCCCGCGGTAGTAGACGGAAGTGGTCGTGTTTGCGTACTTGAACCCGGCATTGTCCATATGCAGTACGTAGTTTGAAGGGTTTGGGGTGGGGTGAAGGCAAGGTGGGGGTGGATAAACATCAAAATGAAGCATCAAAGCACCCATTTGATTACCGATACACAATACTTTGATATCCCATTTGATGTCTTAATAAAATCACAGACTCCAATCCAAGTAATCAAATGAGTAACCAAATTTGATGTTCCCATTTGATGTCTCCGTTGGAGTAGTGAATTTAGGATTTGAGACATCAAAATGACAGTTGGTGTAGTGTTTCGCTTCTCATTGGGGGACATAATGTTGGCAATTCTATCGACATCGTTTGGTGGGGACAGATTGAATTCCCTTCCTCTCTTTGGATTATCTTCTTTGGATTCAGTTCCCATATGTAGTGGATCGTGCCTTGAGGAAGAACCCTATATAACAGTCACTTTCTCGAATCTTTTCACTGTTTGTTTTTACTGTCGTTTTTGTTGTTGCTTTCATTGTTGGTTTTATGAATGCATTTTCGTAGATATTTCGACAGTTTTTATGGCTTGTTGTGTTTGATAATAAACGAAAGAAATAAAACGAGGTTTATACGAAACCCGCTCTTTGGTTTACAAACAAGAAGTACAATTTATCCTATACGAGGATGTCAAGTACAATTTTTAATCTGGGTAAATATTGCTATAGGAGTCTGATTTGCAGGCGATCACTTTGTCCCTTGGACCACACGATGATGAAGAAGTGCTGTAGAAGACAGAAAAAGCTTCGAGATTGCAAAGGGGAGTGGATGCTCGATGCCAAAGTTGTCGATCACTACTCTCTGTCTGAGCTCTGGATTCTTCTCTCTACGTTCTCCAAGTTTTTGACCTTTTTTTTCCACCACCGGACCTCTGTCAATAGAGGTATCTATTTATAGGGTTTTAGTGACAGTAACCCTCCAGTCGGTGTAAAAGTCGGGTAATGGAGAGTGACACTTTTTACGCGACAGTTACAATAACCGTTACCCACGTATAAATGATCTTCTGTATCTGCGTATGACGCGTGTCCCATTAAGAGATAATGCGTATAACTGCTGCGAAGATCACGGCATGAAAGCCACGTAGGTAGTTATCCCTCGCGTAGAAAAGGTTGGCATAGAAGCCAATAACTGTCATCATGGCGTAGAAGCCAAATAGTTATCAAACTGACGTAGAGGCCAGGTAGGCGTAGAATCCTGATGCTCTTTCCTTGACTGAGGCCTTGGGCGAATTCTGGACCAAATAGTCTTAATACGCACCAATGCAAAAGTAGCCAGAGTCGGCGTATTTCAGGGAGATAGCGTACAGCGTGCTCCTCAAAGCTGAAAATAGCCTGGTGGCGTAATGTGCAAAAGCGATGATGTGGACGTATTAGCGGAAATTATGGCTTTTGGAGATATAATCAAATCTCTTGCATTAAATGCAGAGATCTGCCCCCATCCTGCGCATTAAATGCAGAGGCGTGTCTCGAAGATCTGCCACCATCCCGAGCATTAAATGCAGAGACGTGTCTCGAAGATCTGCCACCGTTTCGAGCATTAAATGCAGAGACGTGCCTCGAGCTCTGCACGAAGAGCCGCTTTTGACGTGGCAGTCTGTTTGTCTTCTGCGGAGCGTAAAAAGCTCACATCTGCCTGTGTAAAACTAGGCAGCGTATTCCCTTGTATGCGTAAAAGCAGTTTACGCCAAGAAAATGTCACTAAACGACAGTTTGGGTCGCTGTGCCGCGCCATCATTACAATCGTCGTCTGGATAGTCGTACAGTACTCTTTGTCAGGAGTCAGACGTCATGTTCACTGCATGATTTGACTGGTTCATTCGAGGAATACGAAGTGTTCCTCGTACACTTCTATGCTGCGTTAAAAGCGGATGAGTTTTACGCCATAAAGGCGATATAACACCATTTTTACGCTGAAGCAGCCTGGACATACTGTCCTACGAGGGTTGTCCTTGAGCTTATATTTTACGCTGTACTTAGCGGAAAAGCTCTGTTGTACGCCGATAGCTCCGAAGTCATATTTTATGCTGCCCAGCACCAAAATGCTGCGTATAACTCTTCAGCGTATTTTTCATGCTTCTACAAGACCCCCTTCAAAGTTTTCAAATTCCTCGTAATTTGAAACACTTTGAATGAAGCATAAAACGGTCAAGTCTGACTCGTCCTTCAAGGCTGACTTCTTGGCGGATTATTGGGGATTTGTTGGGATTCGGTGTGTTCTCTTTTGCCTATATAAAGGCTGAGGAGTTAACCTGTTCTTCCCACATTTTCCTTCACCACACAGAGATGATTGTCGGAGTTCGTCGGGTCGACTTGAGGAAGAAGAAGACCATGTTCTTCCAGCATGTAAGGAGCCGAAAAAGAAGGTATCTTCGAGCAAATGTCCTCTGCAATGATGGATCACGAAAGGATATCATAGCTTCCTTTGCTCAGGATAGTCAGCAACTTCATATGGCGGTTTGTCTAGGAGAGAGGAAGGGTCACATTCGACCACGCAGCTTGCAAGCTGTATTTTCTCCTGTCGTTCGTAGACGAGAGCAGACAAACTAGCTCTGTCCTCGAGTGTTGAGTTGGGTCTAAAATCTCAACTCAATCTGTCATGGCGTATGGAGGATGGGCTCTGAATAATTTAGGCAGGCCCAGTTTTGTATTCTCCCGCCATTAATCATTTTTTTGTTAATCGGCCACGGAAACCGACTAACTGCTGAAGAAGACGCGAGAAGATCTCCATCAATACGAGAAACTGGCAGAACAGATTCTGGAGATGATCTTCTGATGAAGATGAGGAAATCCTTTGTAGACGGGATTTTCCTCATATGTAATCATGAAAATGAAGAAAAACCCTTTGTAGACTGGATTTCCCTCATATGTAATCATGATTTAATAAAATCGTCTTCTTCTGTGCATATGATTATTTGCCATATATTTTGTTGTGATGAAGTCTGAATATGTGTAGCTTCGACACGTCTGGATAACCTTACGCCGACTCTGATAGAAAGAGTATTTGGTCCCGTCCTGTCTTTTACGCATAACTGAAGATGCGCAGAAAGCCGCTTAGCATTTAAGTCGAGTATTCGAACTGTCCTGCTGTTTAGGAATAGGGAACTGCGTAGAATTCTGAACTGTCACTTCTGATAAAAAGAATTTTTGTTCAGACCATCATCTTCAAGAATGATTTTCCGAAAGTCCCTCGAAATAGGGCGAGAAGCGGCTGTCAAAACTGAGTTGCCATCTTGAACTATAGATGAAATATTCAGACTGGATTCTGGATGAACTTCCAATCGACCCAAGAAGAAGAGTCATTTTTAAAGTTGAACTCTGTATGCTTCGGGTACTTGGGATATTTTGAGGCCAAGAAGGAGCATCTTCTGTGTGAACCCTTACAATTGACCGCCTTAAGATTTGTTCATATATACGCGTGCTCTGGCCTGCGTATTTTCAGATATGCGGAGAGTCATAGGTTTGTAAATGTGGATGAGCGTAAAATCATAAGTTCGTAGCCTCTCGAGCGTAAAAGCTGCTGAGCATAAGAGCATCCGGGCGTAGAAACTATAGATTTGTAGCCTCTGAAAAGAAAATCTTTCGAGCGTGAAGTTGTGGATTTGTTGCCTCTGAGCGTAAAAGCCACCGAGCGTGAAATCATAGATTTGTAGCTTCTGAGCGTAAAGTCGTAGGTTTGTAGCCTCTCGAGCGTAAAAGCTACCGAGCATAAAAGCATCCGGGCGTAAAACCATAGACTTATAGCCTGTGAGCATAAAACCGTGGATTTGTAGCTGCCGAGCGTAAAAAGCTCCTTGGCGTAAAACCACGAATCTGCTTTGTACAAAAACTTTTCGAATTCGCTGACTGTCCGCCTTCCCTGAGTAATAGGCTGACGTAGTCCCCAATCATAACCGAATATTAAATATCGGATTCGGTTAGGGATTCGAGGAGTCCATCCGAACTCTATATATATCCCAAGGCTTTCAGAGAGAAGACTCTTCACCTGTCTTTTGCAAAAGAAAGCTTTCGTCTCTTCGAGTTCTCTCCTTTGTTTCCTCTGAGCAACCTGAGTTTTCAGCAATGGCACCAAAACCAATCTCTTCCTCTAAGGGAAAGAAAGCTGCCTCCTCTTCTCGCTCCTCTGCCCAAGCAAGAGCGACTCCCGTCGGGTAAGGCGATCCTCATTCTGAACGAAGTATCCCGCCGACGAGCTGTGCGCCTGGCGTTATAGGTAAAGCTTTTGGGACGATAAGAACGAAGAAAACCCTTCGCACATGTTGTACGTGATCATGCTAGGTCATCTTATGTGCTGATAGCCTCTTCGAGGAAGATGATGCACAGAGATGTTTCATCTTTTACGCCCATATTTCTAATATGTCAGCGTAAAAACTCCATATTTTCGCAGTCTGGCGTAAAAGCTTTGACTGTCAAAACTTGGCGTATAATATAAACTTCGAGTGTTACGCTTCTGGATGAGAATTCCTGCGTAATACCTCTAACTTTGGCAGCCTAGCGTAAAACACAGACTGTCAGGTTTTTTGTGTATACTGCCAGTCTTGAATTTTATGCCTTGGAAGAAGATTTCAACGTAAAAGATCAAGTTTTTACAGTCTTGGCATAAAGCACAGACTGTCGCCTTTTGACATATGCTGCAAGATTGTGAGGTCTAGTATAGAAACTGACATATTTTTCTTGCACTTTGTAGTTAACTTGCGTACGTCTCCGTTGGCCGAGGTGATGGGTTCTGCTGCTGGGATGCTGCATTCCAATTACCTGGAGGATTTGTCGCACGTGACATTTCCTATCTCCGGACCCCAATATCCTGAAGGAAGGGCAAATCTGATATCGTCCCAAGGGGAACGAATGCTGTTGAGCATGATCAACGGGGAGCCCCTGACGCATATAGACGGGGCACAATATATAAAACTGGCTTTTCTCTTCGGGGACATGATCGACAAGCGATCCCAGACGAAGCCCAAGAAAGAACTCTGGGTTTTTCCTGCCGGGGGCTTGGTCATGTACCTGCCCAAGATGCTGAGGGATTACCCTATCTCGGCATTCTTCTATGCCACACATCCAGGAGGATGTCGTGGACGCTGACTCCCAATCTTCACGGCCAGCCGGGGAAGATATTCTACCAGAAAGGATCTGACCAAGGGTCATTTGTCAGCCGCCCTTCCGGCTCTGTGATGCCGTTCAGGGGATTGTATCCGGGCAGTGTCCCGAGTGAGGACACTTCACTGCTCCAACCAGTCCAATTATCGACCTTCTGCAATGACTTCATGGGGCATGGAGGAGTATACCCCAAGGTTAATCCTCGGACAAGTGGGTGGGTTACCCCTATAAATCTTCGGTGGGCTCGTTTAGCTGACTGGGCCCTGAAGTATTTTCAGACTGAGCTGGAGAGCATTGGTCTGTACACAGCCGTGAGTGCTACCAGTGTTGGGTTACCTCTCAACCCCAGCTTGTTTCTGGCTTTGATGGAGCGATATATCTCGCTCACTGGGACTTTTGCCACTCCACTGGGGGAGTTGGGATTGGCCCTTCACGAAATGGCAGAGATTTTAAGACTGCCAATGGGGGATACTCCTTATGAAGAGTATGTTCCTACAAACCGGGAGCTAGGGGATTCAGACCCTCGGGTAGTGGCAGTGTACCAGGAGCTGATGTGCCACTACCTTGCTTGCACCACTTTTTATAATGAGCCCTCTGATTTGGCTCATACCAACAAATGGGCGTCCTACCTCTTCTTTCATCGGGCCAGGGTTGCTAAGCCAGAGAAAGTCTTGGATAGCAAGGATCAGCCTCTGAGCTTTCTGAGCGTGCTTAGTGCTCAGGTAGTCGATGATCTTATGGAAGACGCTGGGGCTTCAGATCAGATCCTCGACGAAGGGATAGGAAAGTATCCTGCAGGCACTAAGGCCTACAGTTATCTGAGGCATTGCCGTAGGCCTCTGTCCAAGAAAGCTCAACTGGCTGGCTTCCTCTCTATATGGCTGTGCCGATTGGTAGTACCAGGCATTGCATCCTCGGATCGTATTCACCGCAACACCTTATGGCCTGTAGTGCGTCTGGTGTTCGAGACAAGACTGGATTTGCTCCCTGCCATGGTATGCCGCATACAAGCTGGCCTGAGGGCCATTACTGATGGACTGCTTGCCGATGAAACTCGGCGTGATAGCTTTCCCAGGGTAGAATTACCGTACCTGTATTTGATGGGATGGTTAATTCTCCATAACCCCAGGGTGATGTCTCCCGGCTCTGACAGTAGTTCGGGGAGTAATTTCTTGCTGAATTATAAGAATTCCTCCTGGAATGTGACCACAGTTTTAGACTGTCGACGGGCACTAAATTTCAGTCACAGCTGGAAGCTCTTCTGTACCGTCCTCTCTGTACATCTCAATCAATAAGGGCGCAAACTTCAGGACTTAGGCGACGGGAAGACCGTTCTTTCTCCTGAAGCTTTTAATTGGTTGGTCTGTATTAGACCTTCCCATTTACTGTACAGAAGTGAAGACTAATGGTTCTCGGAACCCTACCTGCATAGTCGGTTTGCCAGGCAGTTTGGATATGACCAATTGCACGTGAGCAATGCCGTCACCAGCTTCAAGTCCAGAGGTGGACTTATTGATGGAGCGTGTCACGCCCCGATCTCCCGCAGGCAATCGGCCGTTCCCGCTAGGCGGGAATCACCCGCGCCAGCGCTCCCGCGGAACGATCGCTTAACCCATCCAGGCGTGATGCCGCACGAGCGTGAGCCACGCCCGTGCAAGGCCATGGTTCATTGGCTGGCGGCAAGAGTTCTAAGCCACAGAGTCGCACAGATTGTCCGAGTGCAGCGGAGTTTAGGAACGCATAGCGATTTGGTAACAGGTTCACTGAGTCGACAAATATAGCGGAAGCATTACAACACAAGTTGAAGTAAAGCAAGCTCTTTTATTGATATAAACATGTGTTACAGGCAGCGTATAGCCGAGATTACAAGTCGCTCAAGCCTCTCTCTCTGAAACAGTAAAAGCGTGCCAAGTGGCTACAACTGTGGAATGATCGTACAGGCGATGTTCAGGCGATGTTCACAACTTATGTCTTGTATATGTGCTTCAGTCCCGGACGCACCGTTGCAAGGCTTCAGAAGGAACTCCTGGCCT
Source organism: Iris macrosiphon (assembly GCA_036927795.1). Taxonomy (NCBI): domain Eukaryota; kingdom Viridiplantae; phylum Streptophyta; class Magnoliopsida; order Asparagales; family Iridaceae; genus Iris; species Iris macrosiphon. The sequence goes on along the minus strand of JAYESA010000018.1, from coordinate 24,842,907 downwards.
TAGCACACACGTTGGAGGCATCCGCACCGAACGAGGTTCCCCTGCACCCTGCATACGAACTGGTGGATTATCAGTACATTGAATGCACTGGTGGGGAAGCTACTCGCCCGCTCGACAAATCCAAACACGTAATACAGGTTCCGTGCACAACTATTAAGTTATCTTTCTAGTTGCCTTAGGATCAGTTTCATGCAAGCATTGAATAGCCTAACGTGTCGGACAGTGCGCCGTGCAACATGAGAGCAAACACGGCGAGACTTACCAACTTACCATTCCTTCCCTGTCCAAGGCAAACACGTTAATTTACGCACAGGCAAGTATAACATTCAGGAGGCATAACATATGCAAACACAAGGGTCATTTTAACAGGATCGTTCAGGTGTTTAGTTGTTCTTGATGCGATGCAGTGACTCGCACGCGGATAGCCGCTAAGCGAGGATGACTTATCTATATGAACACGGTCGCTGACAAAGCCATTATGGACGTAGTCGAGGACAAGGATAGCATGCTACGCGTGTACACGAGGCACACGAACACGATACGTTGCAAGCTATCCTCCCTGCACACGAGACTACACACGAGCTCCATCCGGACCGGATCGGCCCCAGTGCCCCGGTGACCGTCCGTGGAACTAGTCCGCGACATGCAAGTCAGGGTTAACTAATCTCAGGCAACACGATTTAACCAATCTCAGGCAACACGATTTATTTGACCAATCTCAGGCAATACGATTTATTAGACCAATCTCAGGCAACACGATTACATGAGATACACGAGAACACGCGTGCACTAGAACACGAGAACACGAGAACACGAGTGCACGGGAACACGAGTACACGAGTATACGGGATACTTGAATCTTGGTTCTGTACAATAACTTGTCTTGATGCATTCCCCTGGTTCGGGGCTGCCTTGGTGACCTAACGGTCCCGGATACTTGCAGGGTCAAACATGCACGGAATGACTACTTAGTAGTCTCCCGGAGTTGGATGAAAACAAGGCAACATTCAAACAGACAAGCATGCGTTTCTAAGGAACATAAGCAGGCACGTTGCTCGGACCCGAAGGTAAGCCGAGAGATGAAATCGTTAGGGACTTAGCATGCGAGGGTCTGAACATATATAAGCAGTATTTCATTTTCATGTTCTAGCAAGCAATACAAGTTGGGATTATTCCCTTAGCTAGGTGCGTTGGATTTATTAGCATACAGGGGGTGAATCACCTAGCGACTAGCATGTATATTCCAGATTTTATGTGTGCTGGCTAAGCAAAGACAAGTTCATCGTAGCCACCCACCTTAGCGATGATTCACCTCGGTAGAGCGATACGTCTGAGCGAGCCTCTGAAAGTCCAAGCCGGATTCCTGTAGGGGCAAGTCTGGATATCCTTTGCTTCTCCTTTGAGGCAAAGCGGGTCGGGACAGCTGCACGATTGCCGTTTGAGACGGCAGTCCGCTTGAGCGGAACGGGGTGTTACATCCTACCCAACTTAGAAAAAGTCTCGTCCTCGAGACTTACTAAGGACAAGCAGTAATCTAGGGTTGAGGCAATCCTAGATAAGTCGTTGTACTTGTTTCATTTGGATCTTCACTTGCACAAGCGTCGAAATCAGCATATCGCTTAGACTGGATCGTGCGCACTTTCGAAGGGCCCCTCTAGCGTGAACACGTCAACCAGCTCAGTGATAGCGAAGTCTCAGCACTCGAGTTCCACTTTTTTCTTAAGTCTTGGATGGTGTACTAGTTCAAGGCATCCCTCGAATAGATGCATTCAACCAAACTTAGAGTTAGTGAAAATCGGACAAGCTACTAGCGATACTCTCAAGGGTTCGCACCGGTTTGCACAAAGGCCACTCGCACCATACAACCAGGCAAGCAATCATTATCATTCAAAACGCATTTTGAAGGTAATTAGACTTATTATTGGAACATCCCATCGAGGCATTGAGAGAGAGCGTGCACATAACCCACGAATGAGCTTTCGAAACAGAGATATCGAATTGAAGGCCAAAGGTATAGAAGCCAGGCTCTGATACCAACATGTCACGCCCCGATCTCTGGCAGGCAATCGGCCATTCCCGCTAGGCGGGAATCACCCGCGCCAACGCTCCCGCGGAACGATCGCTTAACCCATCCGGGCGTGATACCGCACGAGCGTGAGCCACGCCCGTGCAAGGCCATGGTTCATTGGCTGGCGGCAAGAGTTCTAAGCCACAGAGTCGCACAGATTGTCCGAGTGCAGCAGAGTTTAGGAACGCATAGCGATTTGGTAACAGGTTCACTGAGTCGACAAATATAGCGGAAGCATTGCAACACAAGTTGAAGTAAAGCAAGCTCTTTTATTGATATAAACATGTGTTACAGGCAGCGTATAGCCGAGATTACAAGTCGCTCAAGCCTCTCTCTCTGAAACAGTAAAAGCGTGCCAAGTGGCTACAACTGTGGAATGATCATACAGGCGATGTTCAGGCGATGTTCACAACTTATGTCTTGTATATGTGCTTCAGTCCCGGACGCACCATTGCAAGGCTTCAGAGGGAACTCCTGGCCTTAGCACGCACGTTGGAGGCATCCGCACCGAACGAGGTTCCCCTGCACCCTGCATACGAACTGGTGGATTATCAGTACATTGAATGCACTGGTGGGGAAGCTACTCGCCCGCTCGACAAATCCAAACACGTAATACAGGTTCCGTGCACAACTATTAAGTTGTCTTTCTAGTTGCCTTAGGATCAGTTTTATGCAAGCATTGAATAGCCTAACGTGTCGGGCAGTGCGCCGTGCAACATGAGAGAAAATACGGCGAGACTTACCAACTTACCATTCCTTCCCTGTCCAAGGCAAACACGTTAATTCACGCACGGGCAAGTATAACATTCAGGAGGCATAACATATGCAAACACGAGGGTCATTTTAACAGGATCGTTCAGGTGTTTAGTTGTTCTTGATGCGATACAGTGACTCGCACGCGGATAGCCGCTAAGCGAGGATGACTTATCTATATGAACACGGTCGCTAGCAAAGCCATTATGGACGTAGTCGAGGACAAGGATAGAATGCTACGCGTGTACACGAGACACACGAACACGATACGTTGCAAGCTATCCTCCCTGCACACGAGACTACACATGAGCTCCATCCGGACCGGATCGGCCCCAGTGCCCCGGTGACCGTCCGTGGAACTAGTCCGCGACATGCAAGTCAGGGTTAACCAATCTCAGGCAACACGATTTAACCAATCTCAGGCAACACGATTTATTTGACCAATCTCAGGCAACACGATTTATTAGACCAATCTCAGGCAACACGATTACACGAGATACACGAGAACACGCGTACACTAGAACACGAGAATACGAGAACACGAGTGCACGAGAATACGAGTACACGAGTATACGGGATACTTGAATCTTGGTTCTGTACAATAACTTGTCTTGATGCATTCCCCTGGTTCAGGGCTGCCTTGGTGACCTAACGGTCCCGGATACTTGCAGGGTCAAACATGCACGGAACGACTACTTAGTAGTCTCCCGGAGTTGGATGAAAATAAGGCAACATTCAAACAGACAAGCATGCGTTTCTAAGGAACATAAGCAGGCACGTTGCTCGGACCCGAAGGTAAGCCGAGAGATGAAATCGTTAGGGACTTAGCATGCGAGGGTCTGAACATATATAAGCAGTATTTCATTTCCATGTTCTAGCAAGCAATACAAGTTGGGATTATTTCCTTAGCTAGGTGCGTTGGATTTATTAGCATACAGGGGGTGAATCACCTAGCGACTAGCATGTATATTCCAGATTTTATGTGTGCTGGCTAAGCAAAGACAAGTTCACCATAGCCACCCACCTTAGCGATGATTCGCCTCAGTAGAGCGATACGTCTGAGCGAGCCTCTGAAAGTCCAAGTCGGATTCCTGTAGGGGCAAGTCTGGATATCCTTTGCTTCTCCTTTGAGGCAAAGCGGGTCGGGACAGCTGCACGATTGCCGTTTGAGACGGCAGTCCGCTTGAGCGGAACGGGGTATTACAGAGTGAGAGGATGGCAATACTTCATCATGGGTTGCACTGAAGCAGTTTTTACTGTGCCTGCGACTTCACTCTCCATGGAGTTGCGCATTCTTCACTCATATGCCCAGTTTTATGTGGCAACCAATACCTTCTATCGCGATTTTGATATGCGTGGAAGTTTTAGGATACCCTCTTCTAAGTCCACGAGAAGAGACGATGTCCCATCAGTCTCCTCTTACGAGGGTGAAGATTCCGTCAATCCAGATGAACCTTTGTTGGCAGTACCGAGGGGTGAAATACCTCCGCCGGCAGGGCCTCTGGTCATCTCTGGTAAGCGAAGGGCTCCTGTTCTGAAGGAGACTTCCCCTCGCAAGAAGAAGACGGTTAATCGTCCCGTCAGGACGTCCCACCCTGAGGTTCCTAGGAGTGAACCTGCTGTTTCCCCTATTGGGGACGATTCTTTGATTGGAGGTTCCTCGCCTTTTAGAGAGGGAACCTCTACAGTTCCAGCTGGCAGTGCCGGGGAATCCCTGCTTGAGGCTGCTGTCGCTGCTACCGCTTCAGGTAGTGATACGAGATCGCCTTCGAGGCCGAACCGAATAAGGATATCTTTATCCAGATCAACATCGGGAGAAACCCCTGCCGTGTCTGTAAGTATACCCAGCGAGATTCCACCTGATGAACCTCGATTGGATCTGGGTGAAGACTCGGAGGAATACTTGCCAATGTCAGTTAGCACACCCCCTTCTCCAGGTATGACAACTTGCTTAGCATCATTAAGAAATAATTTAGCTGTACTGGCTGCAGACGCGACATATATACCATCGGCCATGGATAAATATCGTCTTTACGCCTCTTTTAGAAAAATTAACATCATGTTGATATTAACTTTCTTTTGTCTTCTTTTCAGGGCAAGACATCTACGGGGATGGCAGTGTTGACGCACCTTTTGGCACTGTTTCAGCTCCTGGCGATGACATGGAGGTGCCCGACTTCGAAGAGGAAACATTTTCGGGTGCCGGCTCGCCCGAAACGGTTCCGATATCTCGAGAGGAGGATGAGCCTGTCATTGCGACAATGCCTCCTTTGAGTATGCCAGTCACTTCGTCCGTTGTTGGCGTATCTTCTTTTGTCGCACCATCTGTTGAGGCGACGACTGTGGCAATATCGTCTGTAGACATTCCTGGAGGGAGGTTCGCCAATATTGCAGCCACTCCCAGCGTCCATTCGGATCTAGCCATGCTGACTGAGCAGTATACTAGTATCTTCTACACCACTTTGAAAATGCTGATATCAATGGTGTTGGAGAAGAATCTAGGCTTCGAGGCGCTGAGGAGGTCCTCTCAGTTTGCGATAGTGCCGATCAGAGACTTCAACGACACTGGGAGGGCTGACACTTTGGAGCAGATAGTTAATGGTTTGGAGCAACCCATTAACGAATATTTGCAGCTATCTCGAGGCAACATCGACGATCTCGTTCAAGCTAGGTATAACTCCTTAACTGTAGAGCTTGCTGGGCAAGCTCTGGACAAATCCGTCCAGGAACAGTAGCAGGAGATGGATCAGGAGCATGCCGAACTGGAGTACGTCATTCCTCAGCTGACTCAGTGCAAAGTCGAATATGAGGAAGAGATAGCGAGGATCCGCAGATTGAGAGATAAACTCGCTCAAGCAGAGGAGAAGGCTCTCTCTTTGTCGACATCTCGAGATGTCCTGAAGAATCGAATGAAGACCGCTCAACAGAACCTGACGCATATGGGTGTCATCCACACAGGTTCTGTACATGCTCGGTCCGAGTTATCCGCTTTGCACAATGAGGCGGCAAGGTTGGAGCGAGCTCGCACTGACGTCTTGAACTCCAGGGACGAGAGAATGGTTACTCTGGCGCAGCAGATTCGTGACCTAACCGCTCCCCCCAAATGATGTACTTTTTTGTTTTTAATGTAATTTTGCTCTTTCTGGGAATAATAAAGAGGCTTTTATCTGACTTTGTGGACCCATCATTTTGGAATATAAATGACAGGCTTAGGTGAAAGTGATATCAGAGGTAATATGGACGTGATATACTTTCGATAAACTTCAGCAGGACATATCTATTCAGAGGTTATATGGACATGATAGAATATGATCCAACTAAAATTTGTACACAAAACACTATCAGAGGTAATATGGACGTGATAGGTCTTGAAATTCCAAATTAGTTAAACATATCTATTCAGAGGTTATATGGACATGATAGGATATGATCCAACTAGGATTGTTTTGGAAGTAGTATTGTCAGAATGAGATCTTTACCGTATTCTATTTGAGCAAAGGAGGTTAAGCATAGTACCTCTTAAGAAATTTGTCGTTGATAGGAGCTATTAATAAATCTCCATTGGGCTTGGCTAATTTGTAAGCGCCATTTGAGAATGTCGTCTCGATCACATAAGGGCCTTCCCATTTGGGCTGGAATTTACCCTTACTCTTGTGAGTAATGATCATTGGCCTTCTCACAGCTAAAACTAGCTCACCAACTTTGAACACTCTTTTCTTTACTTTTTGATTAAAAGATCTAAAAATGCGTGCCTGGTAGAGCGCGGTGCGCTGTTGAGCTTGGAGGCGTTTCTCGTCTAATCCTTCTAGCTCTTAAAGCCTTAATAGGTCATTCTTTTCTTGAGTCAATTCATTAGCCACTGCTATCCTGAGTGATGGAATTTGGATTTCGATGGGGAGAACTGCTTCACTCCTGTAGACCAATGAGAATGGGGTACAACCTGTCGGTACTCGTACCATTGTGCGGTATGCCCAGAGACATTCTCCTAGCTTCTCATTCCAATCTCTCTTGTTCGAAGAGATGAACTTTTTTAAGAGTTTGATAATGGTTTTGTTGAAAGCTTCCGCCAAACCATTAGCAGCAGGATTATATGTCGTAGAGGCCATATTTTGTATCTAATTTTTATCGCAAAATCGATGAAACGCTTGGCTGCTGAACTGAGGCCCATTGTCATGAACTATCCTTCGGGGGTATCCCAAAACGATAAATAATATGATGCTTGATGAAGCTGATCACATTAGATGTCTTCACCTCAGCAAGAGGGATCGCCTCTGCCCATTTGGAGAAATAATCCGTGATGGCCAGTATGAACCGGTGACCTCTGGAAGAAGACGGGTGAATAGGACCAATGATATCCATACCCCATGCTTCGAAAGGCCAGGATGCAATAGTAGGATGTAAGTGTTCAGAAGGTTGATGTATAAAGTCTGCATGCACCTGACAGGCTTTGCATTGCCTTGCATACTTTATTGCATCTGTGATCATAGTAGGCTAGTAATAGCCCATCCTCCTGATACGATCCTGTAGCCTGGGACCGGGTTGATGCGCTCCGCATACGCCGTCGTGAGCTTTACGGATAATCCATTGTGCCTCGTCATCGGAGAGACATCTCAATAGCAGTCTGTCGTAGGTCCGGCGATATAGACATTGTGAAGAAGCATCATGATAGAAGCGTAATGATCGTCTTTTGACGGTTACTGCTTCTTTAGGGTCCTCCGGTAAGATTCTGTATGCCACGAAATCTATAAAGGGACTTCTCTAGTCCCTCTTGGGAGGGTCGGTGTTCACAGCGTAGCTGCGTTCTATGTGAAAGTTATTTTTCATACAGAATAAATCTCTGTTAAGAAGGATCACCGAATTCTGCCTTCTTATAGGAATAGCTAGATATGCAGCTAGACTGGCTAGGGCATCAGCTTCCAGATTCTGAGATCGAGGTACATGCACTAGGAAGAATCCTTTGAATGTCATGGCTATCTCGACCGTTGCTTGGTGTTGCTTGGTAATAAGGGATGAGGTCTGGATTCCAGACTTCATATATTCCTCTGACTTGATTGACGATCAGCAGAGAATTACCGAAAGCTTCCAGAGATTCGACGTCCAATTCTTTAGCGACTTGGAGCCCGATTAGTAGAGCGTTATACTCTGCCACATTATTAGAACAGGGCTCGTTAAGAGAATATGCTCGATAGATGACGAGTTTATCAGGAGTAACCAGGACAATTCCTACTCCTGAAACCACGTTTCCCCTTGGACCAGTCCTGGAGGCACCATCGAAGAATAGTTGCCATGTATCACTTTTTACTGCGGAATTACATTCTGCAACTTTGTCGGGGATGTCCTCGTATAGTTTGGAGGTCTCCGGGATCGGGTGAGCAGCTAGAAAATCAGCCAATGCTTGGCCTTTGATGGACTTCTGAGGGACATACACCATGTCATATGGTGTTAATAACATCGTCCAAGTCGCAAGTCGAAAATTAAGAACACTTGGCTTGTTCATCAGTACCCGAAGAGGATTGATCCTGGAGATGATACAGATAATTTGGCCTGTGACATAGTATCACATTTTCTGGATAGCGAACATCAGAGCCAAGCATTCTTTTTTTACTGGATTGTATCGGTGTACGGCTTCGACCATCATCCTGCTTAGGTAGTAGATAGCCTGTTCATGACCCACATCGTTCTTCTGTGCGAGGAGAGCTCCCAGAGAATGATCCATCGCTCGAACATACAGCAAGAATGGTCTTCATATGATGGAAGGCACCAGAACTGGAGGATTAGTGAGGTAGCATTTGATATCATTAAACGCTTGCTGACAGGCTTCGTCCTATACGAAGGATACACCTTTCTTCATGAGACGAGAAAAAGGCTGACATCTCCCAGAGAGGTTGGATATGAATCTCCGGATATAAGCCAGACGACCTTGGAATCCCCTGAGTTCCCTCAGATTATGGGGTGGTCACATTTCTAAGATGGCCTTGACTTTATTAGGGTCCACTTGAATGCCTTTAGCGGTAATGACAAATCCCAGGAATTTGCTGCTGGATACACCGAGAAAGGACTTGATAGGATTCATTTTGAGTTGATGTCGGCGCATCAACTCAAATACTGTCTTCAAGTCTTGGATGTGATCATCTTCGAGGCGGCTTTTAACAGCTATATCATCCATGTAATATTCCACTATTTTGCGTAAATGCTCGTGGAATATGTTATTCATAGCCCGTTGGTACGTAGCCCCGGCATTCTTCAATCCGAAGGGCATGACCGTATAGCAATATACCCGCAATGGTGTCCGGAAGGCAGTATGCTTCTCGTCTTCAGGATGCATCTTGATTTGATTGTATCCTGAAAATCCGTCCATGAAAGACATACGTTCAAAACCGCATGTATTGTCGATCATGACGTCTGTAATGGGAAGAGGAAGCTCATCCTTGGGGCAAGCTGTGTTCAGATCTCGATAATCGATGCAGACACGTACTTTCCTATTTTTTTTTATAACCGGGACAACATTGGCGACCCAGTCAGGATGTTGTTCTTCCCGGATGAAGCCGCAGGCTATCAACTTCTTGATTTTAGCTTCAATGGCGTCCATCATATCCGGGCGAAACCGGCGCTGGTGCTGCTTTACAGGCTTCGAATCGGGCAATATATTGAGCTTGTGAGTAGCCACCTTTGGATCAAGACCTGACATATCTTCATAATTTTATGCAAAGACATCGATATATTCTTTTATCAGCTGGATTATTTCTTCTCTTTCTTCTTCGGAAAGATTATTACTGATAAATATCGACTTTGGCGAAAGTTCATCCCCAACATCAATCCGGATAACTTTATCTTCAGTGGGAGGTTCTCTCTGCTCGAACCGGAGTTCCCATTGTGTATCCATTTGTTGAGCCCAAGAGTCATTCTCAAACGGTTCAGATTCTTGTTCGTCTGCTTTGAAGGAATCTGTCAATACCGTATTTACTGATAATGTTCGTTCGAGAGCATCAGATGAGTCAGAGGGCGATGAGCCATTTTGAGAAGAGGAAAAGATATCCTTATTCGACTCAGAAGTTGCAAGGGAGGTGGTGTACCCTAACCCAAAATGAGTTCGTTGACAGTAGGGATCACCGTGCAGCGACATTCGTCTGCCTTTCCAGTAGTTGAGGCCTGGTTCCAGTTTCAAGTCATAACCCATACTTTGTATAATCTTCAAAGCTTGTGGGCTGTATCTATGAACCTGCATTTTACCAATATCGTCATCGGGAGAATCTTCTTGTACAGTCGGTTCATTGCACATGCGGCCGAAGACTATTGAACGCTGACTATTGCAAGTAGGTGGGACAATGAAGATAGAATCCTCATGTGGTCCATATGTCGTGATGACATTGGATGATGATGCTACTTCCCATACATACGGATGATAGGAATCTATAGCTTCCAAGAATTTTTGTGCTATAGGTTCTATGCCGTCATGGGGAAAGGATTTATGCTTTGGAATTTGAGCGCCAATGTACTGGAAAAGAGGATCTTTATTATCATCAGAAACTACGTTCTCGGATATATTTACATCAGTCGGCTGCTTGATGCGCCGAAGGTTGATGACCAAGGGTGGAGGCTTCTGGTTCAAAGTGATTACTTGAGGATCACCTCATTTTTCTGAGCTGGTTTTGTTTAGGTGGATAGCCATGGGCTCCATGGCTTTTGGACGAGTAGTTTGCCCTTTCACCTTGATTGACAGAGGTTGCTTGGCAGAGGGTTCTTCTGGCTCCCGGTGGGATTCCTTCTCTGTTTCGCTTGACACCTCCTCCATGTAGTCTTAAGTGTACAACATGGCATCGGAGTAGTAGGATTCTACTCCTTTAAACGGGTTCAGGTCAGCAAACTCCGTTTGTACTGTTCCTTGGGCATCTACATATTTAAAGCATTGATGCAGAGTCGAAGGAACGATGTTGTGGTCGTGGATCCAAGGTCTGCCCAGCAGAATATTGTAGGATACCTCTGAATTAATGATATAACATGTGGCCACTGATCTAAGGTCGCCAATCTGGATCCTCAGGCGAATTTTCTCCAACGGCTTACTTTTTCTGGCGTTGAAACCCACGATTGTAGTGGTGGTGTAAGCCAATTCGCTGGTAGGAATCCTCAGCGGTCTGAGAAGACTATGAGAAATGATGCTGATCGATGATCCCGGATCTATGTGAATCCGGTCAACCTCCATGGAACCGACATACCCGGTGTAATAGAGGGGTCTGTCATGCCTGTTATGTTTTAACAGCATGTCATCTTGAGTGAAAGTGATATTCGGGACCACCTCCATCACACTATGGCATTGAGGACATGCCACGGGTTCTTCGTCAGGGGACTTGAGCTGGGTCAAGTATGCATCCGCCTGCATTAATGCTTCACTCAGGGCTTGACGAGTGTCTTGAGAAAGCCTGAGTAGTTCGAAGATGGACAACCTGGCTGGTGTATTAGCCAATTGGGGCAGGATGTCGAAGTCGTATGGCTTCTCTAAACCTTTGTTTTGAATATTTTTCAAAGGTTTATCGAAGCACACTTCCTTTTGCTTCCCCTTGTCCGCCGAAGTTGGTCTCGAAGGGCCGGTCTCTGGTATGGCGGGTTCCGGTTCTAAAGGCTTGGCAGCTGAAGCGTCCGCTGATGCATCTTCCTGACTTGCTCCATAGTCCTTGAGGTAAGCTTTCCCTGAACGGGTTCCAGTAGCCAAAATCTCGTCTTCTGATGACGAGTGTACCGTAACCATGTGACATAGTTTGCGCTTCGAGTTCTTCTTAGACTTAGCCTTAGCAGCTTGAGTCTCTTTCTCGATCTCTGATACCAGATCTGGATGAACCTACATAATCTCGCCTCGCTGGGTAGTTAGGGGCACCAGGTCATGATTCTGACCCCTAGCTGGAGGGAGATTAACGATGTTCATCGTTGTCCGAGAAATAGGTATAATACCATCCGGGACTTCTTGGGGAGGCAGATTATCACCCCCACTTTTTGGATTAGGGGTATTTTCGTCTTTTCGTAATTAATGAGTAAATGATTGCATGATAATTGATTATTCTCAATTTTTGGTGATTTTAATTTGTTGTACCTCACCGTCGTTTTGAATTTTGAACCCCACTTGCATTCACTTTTATTAAATTGATTCATAAGTCGAACTTGTACAACCTTTTATTGTTTAGACACCTTGGTGCAAGAGTACATTGAGGTATCCTTTCCGTTGAACGATACGTATATAAACCCAAATTCTCCTTTAGGTAAATTCTATAAATTCTTGGGAGTGTGTAATACGACATCAAATTCCTGAACCATGGCCTCAGACCATCGAACCAATGCATCTTAGCAATTTCTTTATTAAAATTCCAACCATTATAATACCCATGAGAAAGCCCAATTCCAGGAAGGCCTTGACCAGACCTAATTCTAGGTAAACCCAAAGTCTACTATGATCATATATATACATAAGTATAGCTTCCTTATTCTTTTCAACCAAAACCTAATACACCCCCAGCCGACCATCTCAAACCCCCCCGACTTTGTTGTTCCTCATCGGACACCCCCGAGCGCTGAACGCCGAGCGCCGGACACCCGCTGAACGTCGAGCCCCGAGCGCTGAACGCCGAGCGCCGAGCGCTGAACGGCGAGCCCGAGCCCCGAGCGCTGAGCGCTGCCGATCGAGAAGTTCCCGCGGAGACCGACGCTGCCGACCGAGAAGTTCCCGCGGAGACCGACGCTGCCGACCGGAGTTTGACGACCGACCATGCACATCGACCAGCCTTCCCTGTTCGTGACCATCGCCTCGTAATCGTCATCGTGCCGAGCGCAGGTTAGCTCCTGTCCACGTTCCCATCATTTCCTGCGATGATATATAAGTAACTAGGGATGTATGTATATACGTATTTGCATACGTATTGGTATATTGGTGTATATATATAATGTTTCCAACTAATATCTATATACTTGCGTATAAGTAATGTGTAGGTATTCCCTAGTATATCAATACGTGTATTATAATCATAATTAATATAGGTTAATATATATGCCTACGAACCGTATAATGCTCAATTAGGTTAATACACTTATACATATCTATTATAAATGTAATTAATTAGTATGATGAGAGATTAGTTCATATTAACTCCTATGTATCACATGTCCGAGATGTCTTGATTGTGACCACGGATACCCCGTAGCTACATCTACCTGTGACCATGTAGCATGATAGTAGACTGCCATATGTACACTGACGTACTGGCAAGACAGTACCATTGACTGTCTGTTATGCACAGCAATTACAGACGCGACCCCTAGTATAATCCTTGATCATTCTGTTGATCGTGTATTAGTGTGATGTCTGATGCAGTATTGTGTTTATGATATATCTATAGGACTGTTGGATCACTCAGACGGTACCTTGGAACCCGGACTTTGGTATTGCCAGCTAAGGACCACAGGCGAGTACATTCTCTAACAGTTTCCATTATGTTGATTATCTCTATAATTCTTGTTGTATAGCGTACATGACTCTGACACTGTTCTTTACATGAGTTGGCATCATTGAGACCTGTCACGAGGAGTCGTGATTGGAATCCATCGTACTAGCTGGGGAAAAATGGGGAAGTATTAGTAGCTTATGTGATCATACCCCTTACATGCAGCATTAGCTCACCCATATTTCACGTCGGTGCAGCCTTACCCTTACATGCCTCATCGCTGTTATATTCTGGTTAGCCTGACCTATTGGGGATGATCGCTAATCCATGTAATGAGTCATATAACCCAAGTCGATCACATGATATACTGATGTTTCACACACTTAGTTAGATGATTCTTGACATGTATCTTGATAGATTGATCTTGTATTTCCATATGTTCTAGTTGTTGTTCTTACATACACTTACATACCAGTTCTTTGTACTTGCGTACACTTGTAGTTCTATTCCTTGTCAGATGCTATTGATGATGATGTTCCAGTACTTTATTCCAGCATTCTTTATTCCACTATTTCTTATTTCCAGTTATTTCATATCTGTCTTGTATTTCTTTACACGCTGTTATAGTTTTTGTCAATATATGTGGAACTGCTGTTAGAGGTGTATTTTCGTTCCAATCCTGACTAGATATTTTTTTCTAGAGAACCTTGAGGATTTCTGTACTACGCATTACGGACCAGGTATAGAAGCAGACTATGCACCAGAGATCCTAGAAGAGACTATGCTTCTAGATGAGACTTTGCCTACAACTATTTAGATAGTATTTATTTATGCTTGAGATTTATGAAGGATATTTCAGTTTATGTTTAGACTTATGTTAAGTTTAATTGGAGACTTGTGTTGGATAGTTAGACTGTGAGTATCTTTATGTTTGAGACATGGTGTTTAACTATGTCATTTCCTTTTTATCTTTTATCGTGCCTTATAGTTGTGGTGATTGAGTTATATTGTGAGATTATGGAGATGTATATTATTGACAGGTGTTTAGCTATATAGTATTACTGTGACCTAGACAGCGTTCTACCGCCGATACTACGGCATAGGCTGGATGTACCCACGCTCTCGTGCCCCTATACTGGGTGCGGGTCGTGACACATTTTTAGTGGTGGCCCATGCAGGTCCTGTTTTCGCAAGTTATACGATATCGTGGTAGTGCGACAACTTAGTTGTATTGCTGCAAGCCTGTGCTAGGATATAGGAATAGAATCTAGGATGAGAGTATGCTCAATCACACTAGGAAATTCTGAACTTCTTATTGCTATTCTAATGGATTGCTTCCTTAGCACTTTAGTGTCCTTCCTTGATAATATCACATCTATCACCTTAATTGATTCTTTGATCTGTATTCAGGATGTCGCCGAATACTAGATCCATGAGAATGGGAGCAGCCAATTCAGAGAGGACTGCCACCTCTCAACTTGACGAACAGATACCTGGAGATTCTCCTACATCTCCTGTTCGTGTGGGAGTGTCTGCAATTAACGGGATTCCTCCTCCACCTATACAGAGGATTGCCCCAACTATTACAGACGACCTTCCACCACCACCGACACCAATTTTCGGAGGAGTGCCCGCTGACGGGGCACAGACGTTCGCATTGATACAGGGCATGCTAGAGGCCCAGAGAGTAACCGCAGAAGCTCAACGTGTTCAAGCTGAGGCTCAGAGAATACAAGCAGAAGCACACCAGGCGCAGACCGAACTGATGAGAGATAGCATGGAGAATGCTAATCAGATGACTCTCCAGGCTGTGGAGAGAGTAGCACGACAACCGCAACATCAAGGTCAGCAACAACAGAGTCCCGGTACCATAGTGGACTTTAAGAGGATGATGCCTCGAGAGTTCAAAGGCACAGAAGGAATACTATATGCTGACGAATGGTTAGAAGACATAGAAAGGAATTTGCGCTTATCACAGATTCCGAAGATTCTTCAGATAGAGGCCGCTGTCAGTCAGATGTTTGATATCGCACTGACGTGGTATCGTACAGAGCCGAGACTCGCCGCTGAAGGACTTACTTGGGAGAACTTTAAAGAACTCTTCAAAGAGAAATTCTTTCCTGACGTAGCCTTGGGAGCTTTAGAAAGTCAGTTTCATGACTTAGTCCAAGGAGGCATGTCAGTCGACGAGTATGCTGCAGAGTTTTGCCGATTGAGTCGATTTGCGCCATCGATGATTCGAGACCCAGGAGACAGAGCTCAGAAATTCAGAAAAGGATTGAATAGGGAGATCAAGTCTCGTACTTCGGGATGACGTACTGCTACATTTGAGGGTATTCTGATGGATGCCCAGATTGCCGAAGATGACTTGGACCTTAGGCCCAAGAGAGGACGCGATACATCTGGAGCAACATGAGGTAACACAGGACCAGCCAAGCGCCCACACTTTCAACAACAACAACAACATAGGCCGTACCAGCAGCAACACCAGCAGCAATACCAGCAACAGGCACCAGTTCGAGGACATGCTCAACAACATCAACCACAGAGGCATAATCAACTCGCTACCCCATGTTCGTATTACAGAAAGATGGGACATACAAGAGACATCTGCAGAAAAAGGTTGGGCACTTGCTTATCGTATGGATCAGCAGCACATCAGCTGAGGGACTGCCCAGCTATTCAGACTCGCCAAGGAGGAGGAGCAGCTCAGAGAGGACCAGCCAGAGCACCTATTGTACCAGGAGACCAGTAGAGAGGACCTCCACTTCCATCACAGCAGGAGAGGTTTGCTCAGCAGCAGCAGCAACAGAGAGGAGAACCACAAGGACAAGCTTACGCCATGACCACTGAGGAGGCCGAGCCAGCTGGAGACGTGATTTCAGGTTCAGTTTTACTCGATTCTATTCCAGCACTTGCATTGTTTGATTCTGGCGCTACCCATAGTTTTGTATCTGTATCTTATGCCCTTAAATATCATTTAGAAATGGAATCATTAGATAGGACTTGCAAGATCACGACAGGAGGAGGCATTATCCTAGTCCATGATTGTTGCAAGGATCGAAGAGTATCATTGGAAGGCCGAGAGTTGAGCGTGAGTTTACTCGTTATGCCACTTCCGAAATACGATATTGTACTCAAAATGGACTGGCTGAGTAAACACCATGCTTCTATAGATTATCGCGGAGGAAGAGTAGTATTTCGACCACCAGGAGAGCCAGAGTTCGAGATTGCCAGAGGAGCAGAGGAGCGGAGCAGAGGCACTTTTTGCGGAGCCAGGGCGGAAGAAAAAGAGTTACCGCATCTACTTATAGCGGAGTTCCTGGATGTATTTCCAGAGGAGTTGCCAAGTTTGCCACCAGACAGAGACGTTGAGTTCTCTATAGACTTAATACCAAGAGCGGAGCCTATTTCACAACATGTCTATAGAGTTAACAACAACGAGTTGGTAGAACTGAAGAAACAAGTTGAGGAGCTACAAGACAAAGGTTTTATTAGATCCAGTTCATCGCCATGGGGAGCACCAGTATTATTTGTACCGAAGAAGGATGGCACGGTACGTATGTGTATCGATTATAGAGCTTTGAATAACCTCACTATCAAAAACAAATACCCGCTGCCGAGGATAGATGATCTTTTCGATCAATTGAACGGAGCAAAGGTGTTTTCAAAAATAGACTTGAGGTCAGGCTATCACCAGGTGAAAGTAAAGAAAGAAGACATACCGAAGACCGCCTTTCGAACCAGATATGGCCAGTTTGAATTTACAGTAATGTCGTTTGGTTTAACCAATGCACCAACAGTATTTATAAACTTGATGAACAAGGTGTTCCACCAGTACCTTGACAAGTTCGTAGTGGTGTTTATTGACGACATTCTAGTATATTCAAAAACCCCAGAAGAGCACGAAGAGCACCTGAGAATAGTCTTAGAAACTCTCAGGAGAGAGAGAGATTGTACGGGAAGCTTTCAAAGTGTGAGTTCTTTCTTGAAGAGGTTGAATTTCTTGGACACATGGTGACAGGTGACGGAATTTTAGTTAACCCAAAGAAGATAGAGGCAGTGAAGTCATGGACTACCCCCAGCACGGTAGCTGAAATCATGAGCTTTCTCGAACTAGCAGGATACTACAGAAGATTTGTACAAGACTTCTCCAAGATTGCAGAGCCAATGACTAGGCTGACCAAGAAAGATGTGGAATTTGTCTGGACAGAAGAATGTCAAGCCGCATTCGATGAGCTGAAAAGGAGATTGACGACAGCGCCAGTTTTGACGTTGCCATCAGGGACAAGTGGATTCACTATCTACAGTGATGCTTCGGGAAAAGGGTTGGGATGCGTTCTTCAACAACACGGGAAAGTAATTTCCTATGCTTCGAGACAATTACGCCCTCATGAAAAGAACTACCCCACTCACGATATGGAGTTAGCAGCAGTTATCTTTGCCCTAAAGCTGTAAAAGCACTATCTGTACGGAGAGCGTATGGAGATCTTCACGGACCACAAAAGCTTAAAGTACGTGTTTACACAGAAGGAGCTGAATATAAGACAGAGAAGGTGGTTGGAATTGATGAAAGACTTTGATATATCATTACAGTATCATCCAGGAAAAGCCAACGTAGTCACGGATGCCTTGAGCAGGTACCCAATGGCTATGTGTTTGACTTCGGATAGACACTTATTAGCTGATCTTGAAAGCTTGGAAATTGAGGTCTTAGTTCCAGGAGCTAAGATTCAGATGTGGGGACTGCAGATTCAATCGGAACTGATGGACAAAATTAGAGCGGCACAGTATGATGATGAGACTCTACGAAATATTAGAGCACAAGTTCAGGCAGGATTGATAGACGATTTCACTATTGTGGATGATGGATCCTTACGACATGGCATGAGGATGTGTGTGCCGAGTGGAGAGCTGCGTGAAAAAGTTTTACAGGAGGCACACCGCTCTCAGTACTCGATGCATCCCGGAGCCAACAAGATGTATCGAGATTTGAGGAAGCATGTATAGTGGTATGGTATGAAGCGCGAAGTAGCACGCTTCGTATCCCGATGTTTAGTCTGCCAACAGGTGAAAGCAGATCGACAGAGGCCAGGGGGATTGCTTCAACCCTTACCCATTCCAGAATGGAAGTGGGAGCACGTGACTATGGACTTCGTTTCAGAACTTCCTCGTTCTCCAGGAGGAAAGGACGCAATTTGGATCATCGTGGATAGGTTGACCAAATCAGTCCACTTCTTACCTTTTAAAGTGGGTACTTCGACGGAGAAGCTAGCAGAGATGTACGTACAGCAGATTGTCAGATTATATGGAGTTCCTGTGAGTATTGTCTCAGATCGAGATAGTCATTTCACTTCCCATTTCTGGAGGAGCCTGCAGTCTAGCTTGGGCACTCAGCTCAAGTTCAGTACCACATATCACCCTCAGACAGACGGGCAGTCTGAAAGGACTATTCAGACTCTAGAAGATATGTTACGCACTTGCGTATTGGATCTCGGAGGTTCTTGGAAGGATCATCTACACTTGGTAGAGTTTGCTTACAACAACAGCTACCAGGCCAGCATTGAGATGTCACCATTTGAGGCCTTATATGGACGGAGGTATCGTACACCTTTATCTTGGGATGATGTTAGAGAAAAAGCCTTGTTAGGACCAGAAATGGTCGTGGATGCAGCAGAAAAGGTGAAACTTATCAAAGACAGACTGCGAGTGGCGCAGGACAGACAGCGGCATTGGGCAGATAGTCACCGTAGACCCCTAGAGTTTCAGGTATTGTTTTGATTTATTTGGTTTGATTTGTGATTGTTTTGTTTAGATTGCGTGTTCTAGATTGGTAATTTGGTGTTCTTACGGATTTTTTCGACACGGGGCACGATTCGTTTCGGCAGAGGAGGGAAGCTTAGTCCACGATACATCGGGCCCTTCAGTGTTCTTGCAAGGGTCGGTGTAGTGGCCTATAGACTAGACTTGCCGCCTGCTCTAGATGGAGTGCATAACGTGTTCCACGTGTCACAGCTGAGACGGTACGTGGCAGATCCTAGTCATGTATTAGATCACTCGGAGATCGAAGTTGGACCGACACTCAGCTATCCTGAACAACCTGTGGAGATCTTGGATTGAAGAGAGAAGATATTACGGAACCAGACTATTTCCTTAGTTCGTGTTGCATGGAGAAATCACTCTCCAGGAGAATCAACTTGGGAGAGAGAGGACGAGATGCGCGAGAGGTATCCATATCTCTTCGAGACTTGAGGTATAATTCATTAATTGATTGTTTGATTCCTGTGATAGTTTATTTTAATTTCGAGGACGAAATTCTTTTAAGGAGGGTAGACTTGTCACCCCCACTTTTTGGATTAGGGGTATTTTCGTCTTTTCGTAATTAATGAGTAAATGATTGCATGATAATTGATTATTCTCAATTTTCGGTGATTTTAATTTGTTGCACCTCACCGTCGTTTTGAATTTTGAACCCCACTTGCATTCACTTTTATTAAATTGATTCATAAGTTGAACTTGTACAACCTTTCATTGTTTAGACACCTTGGTGCAAGAGTACATTGAGGTATCCTTTCCGTTGAACGATACGTATATAAACCCAAATTCTTCTTTAGGTAAATTCCATAAATTCTTGGGAGTGTGTAATACGACATCAAATTCCTGAACCATGGCCTCAGACCATCGAACCAATGCATCTTAGCAATTTCTTTATTAAAATTCCAACCATTGTAATACCTATGAGAAAACCCAATTCCAGGAAGGCCTTGACCAGACCTAATTCTAGGTCAACCCAAAGTCTACTATGATCATATATATACATAAGTATAGCTTCCTTATTCTTTTCAACCAAAACCTAATATACCCCCAGTCGACCATCTCAAACCCCCCCCGACTTTGCTGTTCCTCATCGGACACCCCCGAGCACTGAACGCCGAGCGCCGGACACCCACTGAACGCCGAGCCCCGAGCCCCGAGCGCTGAACGCCGAGCGCCGAGCGCTGAACGCCGAGCCCGAGCCCCGAGCGCCGAGCGCTGAACGCCGAGCCCGAGCCCCGAGCGCTGAGCGCTGCCGACCGAGAAGTTCCCACGGAGACCGACGTTGCCGACCGAGAAGTTCCCGCGGAGACCGACGCTGCCGACCGAGAAGTTCCCGTGGAGACCGACGCTGCTGACCGGAGTTCGACGACCGACCCTGCACATCGACCAGCCTTCCCTGTTCGTGACCATCGCCTCGTAATCGTCATCGTGCCGAGCGCAGGTTAGCTCCTGTCCACGTTCCCATCATTTCCTGCGATGATATACAAGTAACTAGGGACATATGTATATACGTATTTGCATACATATTGGTGTATTGGTGTATATATATAATATTTCCAACTAATATCTATATACTTGCGTATAAGTAATGTGTAGGTATTCCCTAGTATATCAATGCGTGTATTATAATCATAATTAATGTAGGTTAATATATATGCCTACGAACCGTATAATGCTCAATTAGGTTAATACACTTATACATATCTATTATAAATGTAATTAATTAGTATGATGAGAGATTAGTTCATATTAAGTCCTATGTATCACATGTCCGAGATGTCTTGATTGTGACCACGGATACCCCGTAGCTACATCTACCTGTGACCATGTAGCATGATAGTAGACTGCCATATGTACACTAACGTACTGGCAAGACCGTACCATTGACTATCTGTTATGCACAACAATTACAGACGCGACCCCTAGTATAATCCTTGATCATTCTGTTGATCATGTATTAGTGTGATATCTGATGCAGTATTATGTTTATGATATATCTATAGGACTGTTGGATCACTTAGACGGTACCTTGGAACCCGGACTTTGGTATTGCCAGCTAAGGACCACAGGCGAGTACATTCTCTGACAGTTTCCATTATGTTGATTATCTCTATAATTCTTGTTGTATAGCGTACATGACTCTGACACTGTTCTTTACACGAGTTGGCATCATTGAGATCTGTCACGAGGAGTCATGATTGGAATCTATCGTGCTAGCTAGGGAAAATGGGGAAGTATTTGTAGCTTATGTGATTATACCCCTTACATGCAGCATTAGCTCACCCACATTTTACGTCGGTGCAGCCTTACCCTTACATGCCTCATCGCTGTTACATTCTGGTTAGCCTGACCTGTTGGGGATGATCGCTAATCCATGTAATGAGTCATATAATCCAAGTCGATCACATGATTTACTGATATTTTACACACTTAGTTAGATAATTCTTGACATGTATCTTGATAGATTGATCTTGATTTCCACATGTTCTAGTTGTTGTTCTTACATACACTTACATACCAGTTCTTTGTACTTACGTACACTTGTAGTTCTATTCCTTGTCAGATGCTATTGATGATGATGTTCCAGTACTTTATTCCAGCATTCTTTATTCTAGTATTTCTTATTTCCAGTTATTTCATATCTGCCTTGTATTTCTTTACACTGTGTTATAGTTTTTGTCAATATATGTGGAACTGCTGTTAGAGGTGTATTTTCGTTCCAATCCTGACTGGATATTTTTTTCCAGAGAACCTTGAGGATTTCTGTACTACGCATTACGGACCAGGTATAGAAGCAGACTATGCACCAGAGATCCTAGAAGAAACTATGCTTCTAGATGAGACTTTGCCTACAGCTATTTAGATAGTATTTATTTATGCTTGAGATTTATGGAGGATATTTCAGTTTATGTTTAGACTTATGTTAAGTTTAATTAGAGACTTGTGTTGGACAGTTAGACTGTGAGTATCTTTATGTTTGAGACATGGTGTTTAACTATGTCATTTCCTTTTTATCTTTTATCGTGCCTTATAGTTGTGGTGATTGAGTTATATTATGAGATTATGGAGATGTATATTATTGACAGGTGTTTAGCTATATAGTATTACTGTGACCTAGACAGCGTTCTACCGCCGATACTGCGGCGTAGGCTGGACGTACCCACGCTCTCGTGCCCCTATACTGGGTGCGGGTCATGACACAGATCGTCGAATTGTAGAGAGATCATGTTGGCTGTGACCGTCTTTTCGCTGTTGCGCAGAGTGATGGCCTTAGTATCGATCAGCTCCTGGATCTTCCTCTTTAGTACATAACACGCCTTTGTAGGGTGGTGTATGTATCTATGGAAGATGTAGTACTTGGGGTTATTAGTACTGCCGACTTTATTAGGCCGCTTCACCTCAGGGAGGGTAATCTTGCCGCTGTTGACGAGACACTCGAATATGCTCGGAATATCGTCGTCGTCGAAAGAGTACACTTCGATGGGCCTGGAAGTCCCAGGTTTCGTCTGTGTGGTTGTCGCAGTCTTTTGCCTGTACGTATTGATCGCCAGAGCTTCTTTTCCTTTGGCACCACGAGGATGGTCGCTGTTGGAGGATGACCTCTTGCCTCTATCAGAGGCAGAGATCATAATGCCATTATCACGCGCCTTCTGACTGTTGTCCTCAGCGGCTACCGCTGAGATGATGAAAGAGGGCCAATCATGGAACTGATATGGTCCTGTGAACACCGAGATCACGGGAAGAAGGTTCTTCCTACAGATGTCCACCAATGCCGAGTCTGGAACTCCGGAAGGCATTTGCAAAGTGGCTTGACGAAAGCGTTCGATGAAAGTGCGAACGTTCTCTTTTTTCTTCTGCTTCACTTCGATGAGAGAGGACATAGACATGTCCATTCCTCTTTCGTAGAATCGTGCGAAGAACAAAGTCTTGATATCTTCAAAGGAAGAAATACAGTTGTCCGCAAGACTACGGTACCACTGATAAGCCACCCCCGAGAGACAGCCTTTGAACACTTGAGTGAGAAGGGCGTCGTTCATTTGCAATAATACTGTCATCATACTGAAGTAGTTTATGTACTGACTCGGTGATGTTTTTTCCTCAAACAAAGCCATAGTCTGTGGTTTGTATTTAGGAGGGAAAGGGACCTCATCCCAGATAGCGGGGTAAGGCTGGTTGATTCCCAATTTCTTGAGCTGATCTTTGTGCTTCAAGACGTCAAATTGGGCTTTCAACTCCCGTACTGCCTGCATCAGATCTTCAGCCGGTAGCGGAACCACGGAGTGATAAGGGATCGATTGTACTGCGACTCCAACAGGAGGTAATATATTCTCCGAGTGGGGATGTGGGGGAGCTGCTGACTCTTGATCTAGAGCATGATCCTTATTCGCGTTGGATGGTGGTAAGTCCACCCCCACACGTATCTGAGTTGGAGGGACCGATGCTTGGGCCATAGCAACTGTATGTTGAGTCATCATCATCTGGTGCATGTTCTCCATCATGGATTGCATCTCTTTCAGAGACATCTCCAGTACAGCAATGCATTGCTCAGTGCTTCCTGACGGGGAAGCTTTCTCGTGTTCATCTCCAATGGCATAGACTCCCATTTTCCTGGGTGTCATTGAAGGATTAGTATAGGTCTCTGTAGAAGTTGACTCTATACTTTTAGCATCTGATTCGGGAAACTGGCGACCCACAGTATCGGAATCAGAATAGTACGAAGCCGGTTGTCATAACTTCGAACGGGTGTTTCGGAACACCACCCCAGCTTCAGCGTTCTTAAGGAGTTTGTCGAATCTCCTTTGTCTTAGACGTCTTGAGTTCGACCTTCCTCTAGGAACATGTGAAGCCATGTTCACTGATGCATGTACGGGCTCTTCTTTCTGGAAAGACAGAGAGTAGTTCAACTGGTCAAAAATTGACCGTTTTGCTTCAGAACAACAATAATTAACTACAATCCTATGACTATTACAATAGTGCTCCCTAGGAGGCGTAATAGACATGCTGGAAGATCCCCTATCCTTGCGTTTCTGGATCAGATACTCACGCAGGTCAGGAGGATTTATAGAAGAAGAAGAAGATGGCTTGTTCCTCTTTTTTACATCAGTCGGCATGCGGATGTTGGAAACCATAGTTTTCCCTGTGCCACCCGTATACAACAGGTTAGCCATCTGGGTAGCGGATGATCCCTGGGGAGTGCGTCTTTCCGCGAACTGGGCCTTCTTTACGCGAGGGACTTCACCTGGCGTAATTTGGAGCTCTGCTCAGGCTGGCGTAAAGCTGAGGAGGTCCTCAGTCGGCTATCAGCTTCTCGCGTGATGCGGAGGGCGGGCAGATTCTTCCCTTGCTGGCGTAAAGGCCGAGAAGTTGAGCAGTCTGCTACTTGCTTTCCCTTGCGTAGATTGCAGGGATCATCTGCTTTTCCGCGGAGGGCAGATACATCTTTACGTGCGGAGCGCGTTTGGAATTTCTGATTTGACGCTAAGGCATTGTCAGAAATTCTGTCTGCCACGTCACCGACAGGAGACTAAATTTTACGCGCAGAGCGCGGAGTAGACTTCTGGACTAGCACTGAGGCATTGTCCGAAGTTTTGTCTGCCACGTCACGGATGGGAGATAGAGTTTTACGCGTAGAGCACGGAGTAGACTTCTGGACTAGCGTTGAGGCATTGTCCAAAGTTTTGTCTGCCACGTCACGAACGGGAGACAGAGTTTTATGCGCGGAGCGCGAAGGTTGTGCAGCTATAACCTGGCTGGTCGGAGAGATCGGAGAGTCGGCAGGAATGGTAGGGGATGTCTTGGGCATCCAGACCTTACGCAGCTTCCTGTTGTCTTGGACAGAGAGAGAGTAAGAGCTACCCCCTGCTTGAAGCATTTCTTCATAGGCGGACTGGTCGAACTGGACGACCAGGGTCTTCTTCACGGATCCTACGGATACCGTATCATGTTGAGCAATTGCTTTCTCGTCAGAAGAGAAAGACGTCCCCAGCAGAGTCGCCATCTTGTGTTTGATAATAAACAAAAGAAATAAAATGAGGTTTATATGAAACCCGCTCTTTGGTTTACACTGCAAGAAGTACAATTAATCCTATATGAGGATGTCAAGTACAATTTTTAATTTGGGTAAATATTGCTATAGGAGTCTGATCTGCAGTCGATCACTTTGTCCCTTGGACCACACGATGATGAAGAAGTGCTGTAGAAGACAGAAAAAGCTTCGAAGATTGCAAAGGGGAGTGGATACTCGATGCCAAAGTCGTCGATCACTACTCTTTGTCTGAGCTCTGGATTCTTCTCTCTACGTTCTCCAAGTTTTTGCCCTTTTTTTTCCACCACCGGACCTCTATCAATAGAGGTCTCTATTTATAGGGTTTTAGTGACAGTAACCCTCCAATCAGCGTAAAAGCCGGGTAATGGAGAGTATGGTACTTTTTACATAACGGTTACAATAACTGTTACCTACGTATAAATGATCTTCTGTATCTGCGTGTGACGCGTGTCCCATTAAGAGATAATGTGTATAACTGCTGCGAAGATCACGGCATGAAAGTCACGTAGGTAGTTATCCCTCGCGTAGAAAAGGTTGGCATAGAAGCCAATAACTGTCACCATGGCGTAGAAGCGAAATAGTTATCAAACTGGCGTAGAGGCCATGTAGGCGTAGAAGCCGAGTAGGCGTAGAAGACTGATGCTCTTTCCTTGACTGAGGCCTTGGGCGAATTCTGGACCAAATAGCCTTAATACGCACCAATGCAAAAGTAGCCTGAGTCGGCGTATTTCAGAGAGATAGCGTACAACGTGCTCCTCAAAGCTGAAAATAGCCTGGTGGCGTAATGTGCAAAAGCGATGATGTGGACGTATTAGCAAAAATTATGGCTTTTGGAGATATAATCAAATCTCTTGCGTTAAATGCAGAGATCTGCCCCCATCCTGCGCATTAAATGCAGAGGCGTGTCTCGAAGATCTGCCACCATCCCGAGCATTAAATGCAGAGACGTGTCTCGAAGATCTGCCACTATTTCGAGCATTAAATGCAGAGGCGTGCCTCGAGCTCTGCACGAAGAGCCGCTTTTGACGTGGCAGTCTGTTTATCTTCTGCGGAGCGTAAAAAGCTCACATCTGCCTGTGTAAAACTAGGCAGCGTATTCCCTTGTATGCGTAAAAGCAGTTTACGCCAAGGAAATGTCACTAAACGACAGTTTGGGTCGCTGTGCCGCGCCATCATTATAACCGTCGTCTGGATAGTCGTGCAGTACTCTTTGTCAGGAGTCAGACATCAGGTTTACTGCATGATTTGACTGGTTCATTCGAGGAATACAAAGCGTTCCTCGTACACTTCTATGCTGCGTTAAAAGCGGATGTGTTTTACGCCATAAAGGCGATATAACACCCTTTTTACGCTGAAGCAGCCTGGATATACTGCCCTACGCGGGTTGTCCTTGAGCTTATATTTTACGCTGTACTTAGCGGAAAAGCTCTGTTGTACGCCGATGGCTCCGAAGTCATATTTTATGCTGCCCAGCACCAAAATGCTGCGTATAACTCTTCAGCATATTTTTCATGATTCTACACTTGCCTTCATCGATTTACGTATTCTTATCGAATTCTGGGAGAAAGAGTGAACAATATTGATCATCTGTTGGCGCAAATACATGTTATCGTGTAGACAAAGCATAGGCGAAGCGTTGGGAATATCTTTCTCTCGATAATACTTCAATAGTGAGTGACTTTGATCATTCTTTCCTTATCTTCACACATAAATGATTATCTCTTGTTTCGTCCATTGATCAATGATACCGTTAATAAAAAAGAATCAAGATAAAAGAGAGCACCTTATTGTTGCATGCTTGTCGTATAAATGTACGTGTGTTTTAGTATTGTGTTAAGTAGAAATGAATTCATGGATGAATGTTGCAACAAGTGGTATGAGAGTATGAGTGATTGGCTTGAGGCATGTAGAATACACAATGAGAATATACTGCATATATAGTTATATCAAGTTTCCGTTGTCTTGTATGTTATGTTTATTGACTTATTTTCTTAGACATTTATGGTGGCTCTTGATAAAGGCACTACAAAATTCACTCGGGGCAGCCCAAATTTTTATCATTGATAATTACAAGTTTGCCACTTCCAAAAATTACTCACCGGACTGCCCACTTTCAATTGATTTTTTTATAATCAGGACTATCAAAATTTTGACAGTTCTACCAATTGGAAGGACTGTTAAAATTTTGACAGTCCTAATAATTGGTAGGACTGTCAAAAATTTTACAGTCCTTCCAATTGGTAGGACTATCAAAATTTTGACCGTCCAGAAGGGAGGGCTACGCGAGGTGACTACGAGGGCTGGGCTGCGTGGAGGCCGGAAAGGGGGACGAGGCGGAGGAGCGGGAGGGGAAGGAGGCGGCGGCGGGAGGCGGCGGTGGAGGACGGGGGAGGAGGAGGAGGTGGAGGCTTGTCCGCGGTGGAGGACGGGGCCGCTGCTGCACGCGGGGACGGCGGTGGAGGACGGGGCCGATGCTATGCGCGGGGGGCGACAGTGAGCGGTGGGGGCGGCGACGAGCGGTGGAGAAGCGGGAGGGGGAGCATGAGGATGGAGGTGAAGAGGGTGGGCATCCCTAATAAAATTTGGGCTAGCCTGAGTAAAATTTCTTCATAACTGGGCTAGCCCCAATACTGGGCTAGCCCTGTGTGTACTTTGTAGCGCCTTTATCACAAACCTTTATGGTCATGGACAACTTATGTATAAGTTCTTATTTCTCAAACAGTTGTCGGGACATCAAAACCGGGTCGGCTTAGGGGGAACGGTGTTGACGTACTAGCACAGGGTGATTTGGGACATTTAGTAGGACTAGCTACCCAGATTGGAGGGATCGTCGTCTCACTAGAAGTCCAAGATGACTTGTTGTGCCAGCGATCTTCACATGTTTAAAATATTTAGTTAATGATGTCCTGTTCACAGGAAGGAACATGGTAAGTTCTATTACAAGAAAGGAGAATTGGTCATGGATAAGAATTACCGTTGGGTGATGCATATTATGTGTTATATTTTTTACCTTTGGATTCTATAAAATTGAACAAAGAAAAGATAGAAAGATCACCATATAATGTTTGGTTAACATAATTAACATATTGATTTGGTTAGTTAGGTTAATTTGCCCTTACCAGTGTATTTCAAATGAGTTGACCCATGTCATTATAGGTGTTGCGAACCAAGGAGGCATAGCGATGAGCTGAAGGCCCATCTCGTCCATCAACCGAAGCTTGTGCATATTTTAAATTGCTGTTTGAGTCTAACTGTTTATATTTTTTATTTTCTAGTTGTCACGACCAGTACCCGGATGATTGGACACGAGTACGTGACAACGTCCAACCTACGTCGTACACAACGACGTAGAATGCTATCTAGGTCAACTGTCACCCTCACATTTCCAATTAAGGGTAGTTTAGTAATTGACACAGAAATTTTTATTTTTAGGAGGATTGTATTTAATATTGTGCATGAGTAATTAATTATTTGTTGTATTATTTAGTGTTTGATTAGACGTAGTATTTATTTTAGACTTGTGTAGTGGACCTAACCATTTATTTAGAGAGCATGAATAAATATTTGGACTAGTCTAAGTTGAGCCCATGAATTAGGCCCATGGATTAGGAGATTTAATTAATTAGTGAAACCATTAGACTAGAACCTTTCCTCCCTAATTATTTCTTCATGAGAGGCCCCAAAGGGTATTTTAGATATTATACATTGCTTGGAGAGGGGTTTATGACCAGCCATAATTAGGAGGAGAGAGAGTGCTCTCATTTTATTTCTTTCCCAAATTTCTAGATCTATTTTTCCCTCTTCCAATTTTCCTCCATTCCTCCATCAATTCTCCACCAATTCTTCACAAATCTCTTTCTAAATTCATCATTGAGGTCTCTACATCAAGGATCTACAAGCAAGAAGCAAGGAGCAAGGAAGAGAAGGCCAAGATCTACAAGGAGAGGAGCTACTTTGCATTGGAAGATTTTTTATTGGGAATCCATCTCCCAATAGGTACATTTCAATTTTTTTCCTTCTAATAGACTCTAGATATGATATTTTACTATGAGAAACTAACCCACATGCATAAGCTACCCATAGGATTTGGTTTTGGGCCAATCGGAGACCTACGGTGGAAGTTACGTGCATTTTGGTGCCAATTTTGGAGGAATTTCGAGATTGGCACATGTTGTGTTTGGCAATTGGTCAATTAGACCAAATTGACATATGATTGTTTGTTTGTGACTAGTGTCATGTCCACAATTGGATACGTGTAGGCCGTACCTCGTCGAGTTGAAGATACGGGTTGATTTTAGGGTTTTTCCTCTGACACGGAGCCTTTTGCATATCGCATTGTGACACAGACACCTAGACACTCTAATTACTATACGTGTTGTTAATAATTTATGTATTAGATGCGTTCGTGTCCTCCGGGATACGTTTGGTTGTGTGTTGGGGCCGTATCGCAAGCGTATCATAGAAAAGTGTGATACGGGTGTGATGCACTCCATGTGTTTGTTGTTTGGTTCTTTTTCCTATACATGCATGTGTATTTATATATGTATATGTTAATTAGGTGATATATAGATGTATATGCTAGTGTTTTGGAGTTTATGTATAGGTGTGGGTCTATATGTATGTATATTGGGTTATATGGTGATATATATATATATATATATATATATATATATATATATATATATATATATATATATATATATATATATGTGTGTGTGTGTGTGTGTGTGTGTGTGTGTGTGTGTGTGTGTTAGATACATATAGAGGTCTACCTAGTAGTAAGGGTTGTTTTACATTGATATATGTAGAGAGGTATATTGATTGTGTTTGCACTGATTATCTATATATAGATATGCATACTTTGTGTTGGGTTGTATACGTGTTTATACATATATGGACAGATTGGTATATATTGCTAGAGGTTTTGCTTTGTCATTGCACATGCATGTGGTAAGGGACTCCACAGCAAGAACTTTACAAACTCAAGGGGATGTAAGTAGCAAGTCTACAGAGGACTCGAGCAGCGAGTACTCGAGGCTTAACAGCCTTGAACAACCAGTGTTCATGCAGCTGGGATTTCACAACAGAGTACCACTGCGTAACAGCTAGGTTCAGCATTTGGCGAAGGGATCAACAACAAGATGGGGGCTCGACAGTGTGGAGGTTCCCATGAAATCAGGCACTGCATAGTGGCTGGACAATGCGCACAGTTTTGCACTGTGCAGCGAGTACAGTTCCTGTAGTTTCTTCCTGTGCTGTGCAAAGGGAAGAGGGAGAAGTCAGCAAGTATGACTCGGGCAAAAGACTCTTGCACAGATCTGTGCAGAAGAACTTGGCAGTAAATGAAGAGAGCTTTAGCAGTGAGCTTGGGGCAGAGCTCACTGAAGCTGCATTCAGTAGCAGGCATTGGACACCCATCAGCAGAGAGCAGTATCAGTAGCTAGGTGCAACTGTGCAAGTACAGCAATGTGAAGATCAATCTCGAGCAGTTCAGTATACTAGCAAGCTAGAGGAGCTCCAGGTAGCTGTGCAGTTCCATATCAACTAGTGCACAACATCGAGTCTACTGCAGTAGAGGATGTAGGAGCCCGCAAGCTCGTGTAGGGGGGACACTGTTGTAGTGTTCAACAAGAGGCAGTGGCAGCCTCGGGGAGTAGCAGTGCAAATCAGAGGTGCACTCGAAAAGCATCAATAAATGGAGAAGAGCACTATGCAGCAAGCATAGAGCATGTACATCAGTTTCAGCATGCTAGCACAGCAAGTGCACAGGGAGAGTACCCAGTTCAACATGGAGTGAGGCAGTAGCAGCTCAGCTAGGTAGTGCAGCACTGTGTGTGCCTCGAGACCCAGGCGGGTTCAATGACCATTCAGTTCAGCAAGTGGCAGTACCTGTATCAACACAGGTAGTGTATCAGCAGGAGCCAAGAGTATCAACAGGGTACAAAAAACTACTGCAGTCACGAGCCTCCACTACAGGCATTGAGCACTGTTGCTGTATGTAATCACAGTAAATTGTTTAGTGCAACCAACAACCACAGCAAGACGAGCTCCCTGCACAGCAAGTAGAGCACCCACAACAGTGTGCAGCCTACAGCAAATAACTGAAGCTAAGCAGTGTACAGAAATGCAAAAAATAGGGAGCAAGCATTGGCATCCTCAGCAAGGTAATGCTCGTGCATTGAGTTCTCAGGCAGTTCAGTGAGAGGGATTAGACATTTCAGTGAAGTGAGCAGCTCATGCCAGAGAGGATGCATCCTTGAAGCAGTATGGCTCAGCAACTTCATCACCTCGAGGCAGAAAGTACAGCAAATAGAGAGAGAAGTGCATTCAGGTATCAGCTTCAGCATCAAGCCACTGTAGGAATGAGCACTGCAGTATCAGTTGTGCAGTATCCTCGCTGCACAACAAGGTGAGGTCCAAACTACAGGGAAGCTCATGCACCGTGACAGCAAGGAGGGATACTGTGCAGTGGCCAACTGCACAGTTCAGCACAGGAAGCTCAGTTGCAACAGCAACTTCATCACCTCAAGGATGCACAGCAGCTCGATCCAACAATGCACAGTATCAGACAGGTATCAGGCCAGAATCATCAAGGTTTTTGGTAGATGTTTTGTTGGGTTTAGATGGTGTAGATGGTCTAGTTAATTATGATTAATTGGTCAGTAGCTATGTCAGTGTTGTAGTTAGAATGATTAGTATATAGTTGGATATATATATATCTATGTAGGTAAGTTATTAGTAAGTACCTATAGTATCTATGTATTTGGTAAGTATTATATGTTAAGATAGTAAGTAGATGTATTGTATTAAGTATATTAGTGTTTAGTTGATCTAGTATTAAGTTAATAAATAGTTAGTGTAGTTAAATAGTTATTTAGTTATATACTTGATTACATTGTTATAGTTAGCATAATTAGTATTGGGAAATTATATTGTATTAGCTATTGACAAGGGTTTTGTATTTACCTCGGGATACCAAGGTATTGGACCGATGCCCAAGGTATTGAGTTTGGGTATCGAGTTAGTGTGATACGCATTGGTGCAAGGCCAAGGTATCGTATTTCATCGTTTTCATATAGTACTATATATATATTGACTTGCATATATGCATAAACCATTATTTTCATATTCAAAACTTGCGTATCTTAGGATACGACCTTTTTGTGAGATTCTAGTATCGTAGCTTAGCTTGTATGGCATAGTTTTATAGTGTTTCGACTTAGTGACTTAGTGTTAGACTCTTGCAACCTAGATTTCATCAGTTTGACTTAGAAATGGCTTTGTGACCTAGATATTGATTAGTTTAACTTAAACTCATTCCAACACCTTGTATTAATGCTATATTCCATCTATAGGTTGTGTGACACCAGTTGGGACACAGTTTGACATTCATTGCTTGGACGACAAGTTAGTACATTCTCTGATAGTTTTCATTAATTGCTAATTACTATAATGCAAGAATTTAGAAATTTTTTACATGACTTTTGACACATTGATATACGGACTAGTATACACATGGATCAGTCATGGGATGTTACATATATATTGTTCATTGTTTCTCGTCTTCTTAATGTTTAACTTAGACAATGTTTCGTGTTCAACATTCATGTTTAACTTAGACAATGTTTCGTGGTCAATGTTCAATGTTCAAAATTTTGTGTTCAAGG
The DNA here is from genome assembly GCA_036927795.1 of Iris macrosiphon. NCBI lineage: Eukaryota > Viridiplantae > Streptophyta > Magnoliopsida > Asparagales > Iridaceae > Iris > Iris macrosiphon. The sequence continues at coordinate 24,810,132 of JAYESA010000018.1, read as the reverse complement.
TTTATTATTTACATGACCTTGAGTATTTTGTATCACAACGTGTCATGGTTGGATCCATTATACTAGTTGGGGGAAAGGAAAAATGTTAGCTAGGTATGTGATCAAATCCTACACAATATTTTATGTTAACTTAGACAATGTTTATCCAACGTTAAAGTAGACAATGTTCACCCAAGCCGATCACATATCTATCTAGTATTTCAATCACATAGCATAGTTACTGTTCTTTACCACATTCTAGTTCATTGCTTCATTCTATTGTCTCGTTCTATTCATTGTGATCAGTATTTACCATATTGTTCATTATTTTCTTGTTCATCCACTATAGTTGATATTGTTCATTGTTTCTCGTCTTGTATTATATTTTCTATTTCTGTTTATAGTTATTATCAATTAATTGGAACTGCTATTGGGTTGTACTTTGCTCCATTCCTGACTGGAAAATATTTTTCAGATGAATAGTTAGAAAGGATGTGTTCTACTCACTATGGACTGACAGATGGAGTGTCACCCGAGGATAGTGCCAGAAACTGAGGCTTTTTTTATTTCTATACCTTGTATTAGTTATTTCTAGTTTAGACTTTGGTTTGTATTATTGTTTGAGATATGGAGTTGTGTTTAGTTTGGAGATGGTTATATGATGTATTGAGACTTGTATTTCTTATTCCTTCTATTCCATATCGTGCGTACATCTTTCTTCAGTTTTATATGTGATTGAGTATTATTTGGTATTGAGATGACATGGTAGTATTATATACATTGTATGAGATAAGATAGTATAGTAGACCAAGACAACGTTCTACCGTCGATTCTACGGCGTAGGCTGGACGTACCCACGTACTCGTACCCCTATACCGGGTGCGGGTCATGACACGTTTTTAGTGGTGGCCCATGCAGGTCAGGCTTTACAATAGTGCAATATCGTGGTAGTGCAACGACTTAGTTGTACTACTGCGAGCCTGCGATATGATAGGATATAGGAGACTAGGATGAGAGGGATACTCAATAACAACTAGAAAATAATTCCAACATAATTGTATATTGTCATCTTTATTCTGAATATCGCTTTGAATTTTTTTTCCTTCCTTGATGATATCGTATCTTACTCAATATTGATTCCTTATTTTGAATCTGTCTTCAGAATGCCGCCGAGGACGCGTTTCCAGCGCTCAGGCGCAATGTCAGCACGATCAGTCACTCCATCACCCTTGAGGATATCACCCTCAGATGATGGTCCAGTACCTACCTTCAGGAGGTCAGCTTCACCAGTCCAGGTGGGTGTATCTGCAGCAGCTTTCGGAGGTGCTCCACCTCCAGTACTGAGGACAGGGCAGACAGTTTTCGAGGATCTTCCACCTCCGCCACCTGCAGTGGATCCGACACAGATGTTCGCGCTCTTCCAGCAGATGATGGAGGCGCAGCAGCGACAGTCCGAGGTCCTGCGACAGAGCGTGGAGAAAGCTCACCGGATCACGCTCGCAGTAGTTGAGAGAGCTACCGCCCAGCCACTGACGGCACCAGCTCAGTTTATTCCGCATCAGCCGAGGCTGGGTACTATCATAGACATCAAGAGGATGGGCCCGAAGGATTTCAGGGGCACAAAGGGGATTATCTATGCGGATGAGTGGATCGAGGACAGCGAGCGGAACCTGCGGCCGGCGTGGATTCCAGAGATGCTACATATATATATGCAGCAGGTTGTATGATGTTCGACATTGCTTTGACATGGTTCAGGACAGACCCAAGGATATCAGTGCCAGGAATTGCTTGGAAAGCTTTCAAGGAGCTGTTCAAAGAGAAGTTCTTCCCGGATGTGGCTCAGAGTACCTTGGAGAGTCAATTTCAGAACCTCGTCCAAGGGAACTTGACGGTGGACGAGTATGCGGCAGAGTATTGCCGATTGGGACGATTTGTTGAGAGACAGAATCCTCGAACCAGAGCTAGAAAGTTCAGGAAGGGAGTGAACAGTGAGATTAAGTCTCATACTAATGGAGACCGTACCGCTACGTTTGAGAAAATTTTGAGACATGCGCAAGCGGGCGGAAGATGATTTAGAGCTTGGTTCCAAGAGGCCGGGAGACACCGGAAGAGAAAGTAGTGGTGCGGGGCCAGCAAAGCGCACCCACTTTCAGCAGCCAAGAGTATATCAGCACCAGTAGTACCTTGTGCCAGTTAGGGCACCAGCTCAACAGATACAAAAGTTTCAGGGGCCAGTATATCAGGCACCGCAACAGCCTTAGAGGCAGATTCAACAGACTTTTTCTTGTGCCTATTATGGAAGGCAAGGACATGATTGGGAGAACTGTCGGAAGAGACTCAGACTATGATTGTATTATGGTTCCCCTGACCATTAGGTGAAGGAGTGTTCCAACAACCCGTATGGACCAGATCGCGGTCAGAAAGGTAGAGCTAGGCTACCAGTGGTACCGCAGACTAATCAACACCCACCCTAGCAGGGCGGGGCATTTGTAATGGCAGTCAGAGAGGATGATACTTCAGGTGATCAGTTTGCTAGTTTCGTCCTATTTATTTCTTATCCATCTGTTGGTTGTGTGGTTAGTTATTGCCTTATAGACTGCTTGCGTGTTATTGTGTAGTTAGTATACCCTGTCGGAGACTGCAAAACTATGATGGACAGAGACCATAGTTAGTGATGTGTGTTTTAGTTTAGACTGGGTTAACCTAGAGGGGGTTACGATCATCTTTAATTTTGAGGACAACATTTTTCTAAGGTGGGTAGGATTGTCACCCTCACATTTCCAATTAAGGGTAGTTTGGTAATTGACACGGGAATTTTTATTTTTAGGAGGATTGTATTTAATATTGTGCATGAGTAATTAATTATTTGTTGTATTATTTAGTGTTTGATTAGAAATAGTATTTATTTTAGACTTGTGTAGTGGACCTAACCATTTATTTAGAGAGCATGAATAAATATTTGGACTAGTCTAAGTTGAGCCCATGAATTAGGCCCATGGATTAGGAGATATAATTAATTAGTGAAACCATTAGACTATAATCTTCCCTCCCTAATTATTTCTTCATGAGAGGCCCCAAGGGGTATTTGGGACATTATACATTGCTTGGAGAGGGGTTTATGACCAGCCATAATTAGGAGGAGAGAGAGTGCTCTCATTTTATTTCTTCCCTAAATTTCTTGATCTACTTTTCCCTCTTCCAATTTCCCTCCATTCCTCCATCAATTCTCCACCAATTCTTCACAAATATCTTTCTAAATTCATTATTGAGGTTTCTATATCAAGGATCTATAAGCAAGGAGCAAGGAGCAAGGAAGAGGAGGCCAAGATCTACAAGGAGAGGAGCTACTTTGCATTTGGAAGACTTTTTATTAGGAATCCATCTCCCAATAGGTACATTTCAGTTTTTTCCCTTCTAATAGACTCTAAATCTAATATTTTACCATGAGAAATCAATCCACATGCATAAGCTACCCATAGAATTTGGTTTTGGGTCAATCGGAGACCTACGGTGGAAGTTACGTGCATTTTGGTGCCAATTTTGGAAGAATTCCGAGATTGACACATGTTGTGTTTGTCAATTAGACCAAATTGACATATGATTATTTGTTTGTGACTAGTGTCCACAATTGGATACGTGTAGGCCGTACCTCATCGAGTTGACGACACGGGTTGATTTTAGGGGTTTTCCTCCGACACGGAGCCTTGTGCATATCGCATTATGACACGGACATGTAGACACTCTAATTACTATACGTGTTGTTCATAATTTATGTATTGGATGCGTTCGTGTCCTCCGGGATACGTTTGGTTGTGTGTTGGGGACGTATCGCAAGCGTATCAAGAAAAGTGTGATACGGGTGCGATGCACTCCATGTGTTTGTTGTTTGATTCTTTTTTCTATACATGCATGCGTATTTATATATGTATATGTTAATTAGGTAATATATAGATGTATATGCTAGTGTATTGGAGTTTATGTATAGGTGTGGGTCTATATGTATGTATATTAGGTTATATATATATATATATATATATATATGTGTGTGTGTGTGTGTGTGTGTGTGTGTGTGTGTGTGTGTGTGTGTGTGTGATACATATAGAGGTCTACCTAGTAGTAAGGGTTGTTTTACATTGATATATGTAGATAGGTATATTGATTGTGTTTGCACTGATTATCTATATATAGATATGCATACTTTGTGTTGGGTTGTATACGTGTTTATACATATATGTACAGATTGGTATATATTGCTAGAGGTTTTGTTTTGTCATTGCACATGTGGTTAGGGACTGCAGCTGCCCCCAACCACACTCCTAGATCACTGACTTACCTCAGCATGCTCCAATGCACATTGGGCTGATATGCCTCAAGTCTCCCCCTGCTCACTGCTAGTAAGTAGTGCTCACTGCTACTGTTACCTCTACTTGCCATGCTTACATATGTACCTCAATCTATGTGCTTGTGGGCACTCAAGCCCCTCACATATTCACCATTGCACATCTAAAACCCAACTTGAGTCACGCGCGCTCACTAATATACTTGTATCAGTATACACCATCTCCTCACTCATTTGCTGCTAACATTAAGTACCATAAAATTAAAATATATTGCCCTCAATATCATCATTTTCTCTCCTTAATTTAAAGATCTGAGTACAATATGTAATAAGACACCATAAGTGTTCATTTGTTAAAAAAATAAAGTCAAGTTATACATATTAGACAATAGCACAAGTACATGAACCAAATATTTTTACACTTAAAAATTTATCTGTGAATTCACAGGTAGTATAGTAGCTGACATTTTTCTATAGGGGTGGCCATGGCCCCATTTTTTACTAGACAGGTTCGTCCCTGTTCTTTTATAAGAATTGACAGAAAAAAAATTATGATCGATTGTCAACCTCGCATACACTATACTTTTTTGGTTAGAGTTGAGAGTATTTGCTTTGAAGACATGACTTTACGGAAGAATATCTACATATGCTAATAGCGAATTCAAGATGAAGAAACTACTATATTTTAATTGTATAGTAGGAACAGGAATCTCATAAAATGATAAAGAACTGTATGGGAATCCTTGAGCCTATGGCGCAAACCTCTGCGCTTTTGTTTCTCAAAAATACTTCTTAAAGAAGTTATCAACCAAGCAATCACTTTTGTCTTGAATCAATCAATTTAAAACTCCATGGTAGTTTACTTAAGCATAAGTATTTCCCTCCATGGTAGTCACAGATAGCAACACACCTACCAGGAAGGGCCGACAACGAAATAAAGAACCACTGGAACTCCTACCTCAAGAAGAAAGCAAATCCTTATTCATCCTCCAATTCTCAAGACTCGAGTACCAACCATGTCCTCGTCGACGCCGTCGTCGCACATGAATCACCATCGCTCGTCGACTCGGGCCAGTCGGCCCTAACCCTAACCCTAACCCTAACCCCCATGTCAAAAAACCTAACCCTAACCCTAACCCTAACCCTAGGTCCTGATCAGTGTTTGTGTCAGTGTGTGTGTGTGTGTCGTGTCTGTGCCAGTGTTTGTGTGTGTCGTGTCTGTGTCAGTATCACATGTGTCCTGTGAGAGAGAGAGAGAGAGAGAGAGAGAGTTAGGGTTTACCTAGAGATCGAGGAGGAGGAGGGGGATGCCGGAGTAGCCGCGGTGGAGAGCCGATCGACGGAGTGGGGGGGCGGGGGAAAATTTTTTCTTTTTGAAATTTCGACAGATGGGGAAAAACGAAACCGAGTCCTAAATAACCAAATTTTAGCGACGTTTAGCGACATCCAATAAAAATGTCGCTAAATTAAATTTTAGTGACGTCAAGGACGTCGCTAAACACGTTGCTAAATATTTTTAATATAAATGTCGCTATATACGTCGCTAAACGTCGCTAACTTAGACATATTAGCGACATTTAGCGACCTTAATTGAACTTATAGCGACTTATATTTTAAAATATTAATAAAAGTCGCTAAACGTCGCTAAATGTCGCCATTTAGCGACGTCTAGCGACATTTTTATAAGGAGTCGCTAATTTATATATTATTAGTGACGTTTCTTTTGACGTCGCTAAAATACGTCGCTAATCCTGCTTTTTCTAGTATTGGAAGAATTAGCTTAATTACAATTAGTTAGAGACTTCCAAAATTACCCTTCCTAATTATTTCTCATAATTCACCATGTAGGGTTAACTTGGACCTTTGAAAGTGACTTGGGGAAGGGGGAAGGGGGGTCGGCCACTATTAGAGGGGGCTCTCCTCTCTCTCTCTCTCTCTCTCTCTGTCTCTCTCTCTGTCTCTCTCTCTCTCCTCTCATTGCATTCTTTTAGATCTAGAAATTAGATCCCCAATTTTCCATCATTCCCTCTATTGAATTCCTAGTCAATTTACCTCCATTTTCTTCTCAAATTTATCACTCTTGAAGCTTTAGAGCTTGGAGAAGCAAGAAGCACAAGGAGGAAGAGCTTTGGAGCTAGAGGTTGTGTCTGGAACGTGTCCAAATTTGTTTTCATTAGGAATCCATCTCCCAATGATAATTCCTAAATTTCTCTTTCATTGTAGCTTCTTAATCATGTATTTGACCATTAGGAATGACCCCATGGTATAGGTCTACCTATAGGAACAATTTTTAGACTATTTGGTTATGTATTTGTGAGCTCTATATGGTGATTTGTGGGCATGTTGGTGGAATTACGAGATTGACAAATCAATTGTGTGTTATGAGACCAATTAGATCTAATTAGAGTTAGATTGGGATTGTGGGACTAGGTACGTGCGCACAAATGGATACGTGAAGACCGTATTACGGTATTTTAGGATACGCTATGATGCGGGGGCTTAGTTTGGGGATTTTGTGTATATTAGTGTATTACTCTATAAATTTTATTAGGCCTAATCACTTTAGTTGTGTAATGGTGAATTGGATATGTGTAATGGGTGTTACTAGCTATTATGGGGTTTTTGGTATCATTGGTGAGGGTGTATCCTAGTGTACCATAGTATGATACTCTTTGGTACATCATGTGTTTGATATAATGTCTACACTAGAGTAGTGTGAGTGTTAGTGTAGATATATTAGTGTAATTATGTATGTAGTTTATTTGATAATGTGAGAGCTAGAGTATTGTGATGGAGGTATTGTTTGATGTGTATTAAGTACCTGGGTGCACTTACACAGGTGTTGGTGGAAGAACTGGGTTGCAGGGAGTAGAGTGTGCCTGTGTGCAAATTTTGTACTAGGTGGTACATCAGTTATGCTGCCTTGGGGAGTGCTACACTGTAGCAGTTCGAATTGTGGGTAGAAGCTGCTTGGCAGCAAGTGTCGAGCAGTACCAATGATGACTGAGCAGTGTAGGTAAAGGGAAGTAGTTGGGGGAAAGCTTGCACACAGTAGGATATACGCAGTAGGTTGTCAGTAGGCTATGGGACACTGCAGTGAGGGGAAGGATGGTCTGCAATAACAAGTTTGAGGGATTGTACTGTAGAGAAGTAGCCACAGGTTTGGTGGGAGCATTGTTACAGCAAGTTGGGGCTCAAGGAGTGGGAAGCTCAGCATATGGGGGAAACATTATATAGCGCACTGTGGAAGATATTGCAATATGGTAGAACTTGGTCCCAATTGAAGGACAGTAGGAGTTAGGGTGAGGAAGGTAATGAGTAGTTGCAATACTCGAATCACATGGGAATTTGAGAGTATCAGTGGCATAGGGAGAGTACTTAGGTTAGTCCTGTTACTGCAGACAGTTAGGTGCCAGGTCAAATTCTAGTGTATGTACTAGAAGTCCAGGGAGCACCTCGAGTGCAAAGTATTAACAAGGAAGTATCAAGGGTATAGAGTATCAATGTTTGATAGCGAGGGATAACAACAAGGGGATCGGTTCAGTCAAATTAAATTGATGGAGGAGTATCAGGTAAGAAATGGTATTACGCCTTGGTTGAAAACCTGAGAGCAAGGCGGGCTATGGCCTGTACTTGCTTGGTGCAGTGCCTAGAAGCGTAGAACTGCACCACAAATTGGTAGCATCCATGTATCAGTGATGAGGGATCAATAGGGGTGCATGACCTATTGGTATTGGGCTATAGACCTGCAAGTGGTGTCAGTTGAAGGAAGTATGGAGCAACTGATACTCTAGTACCAGTGCAATTTGAGTATCAAGGATGTAAGGATAGTAGAGCTTCATCGTAAGGTCTATAATGCGGGTATCACTGCTAGAGTAGAGTCTTGAGTTTTGGTTTAATGGCCAGGTATTAGTATAGATATATCAGAGATTGATAATGAGGTGTGATACTAAGGTAGGGGTATGGAGTTCAGTTAATACCAAGGTGTGAGTATTACCTTAAGATAACATTAAGGTAATATTAATGTAAACCCCCTGATATTTTAAGAATTTTTAAAAACAATTTTTACACAATTTTTTGGAATTAAAACTAAGGTATTTATAATTAAATGATTTTTTAATTATTGTTAATTAATATTAAAATATTATGAAAATAGTATTTTTGGGTGAGAAATGAAAAACTAGACATAGTGTAATTTTTTGGAAATTTATTGGACCCCAGAAGCATTTTTAAAGCCCTAAAAACTAATTTATATTTAAACCAAATTAAACCCTGAATTGAATCCGGTTTATTTGAAAATAAACCAAACCGAACCGCTGTAAACCGAACCAAACCAAACCAAACCCAGCTCTTAACGGGTTGGGTCGGATCCGAAGTGAACCCGACCGGGACCCGAAACCTGGCCGAAACCCTAAATCCTAATCCTAGCCGACTTTACTGTTCTGGCGGCTATAAATTCCCTCGATCTCCATGCTCCACCGCCGGAAACCTAGTCTCTCTCCTCTCTCCTCCGCCCAGAGCCCGCTCCGGTCACCCTCGGCCGCCCTAGCCCTGAACCCTAACTCCTCCCTCGCCTTCCTCCTCCAGACTTCCTCCCCCGACCACTGTCCAGAACCTCCTCCTCCATCGAAACCCCCGACCAGAACCTCACCGCCTGAACCCTAACCACCGCCTTCCCTCTCCACCATCCCTCTCGCAGCGCCCCACCTCGAACCCCCACAACCCTCTCCACCACCTGTCTTCCTCCTCCGCCCTAGCCGTCGACGAATTCCCTCGACCAGAACCTCGTCGTCCTCCGCCCATCCCCGACCCGCAGCGCCTAGCTCCGTGCCCTAGCCACCAGCCCCAACCTCGTCGACCCCCAGCAGCACCCGAGCACCGGCCGCCTCAGCCCCAGTGTAGCCCTGAGCCGCCACGGCGAAGCCCCGGTGAGTCTCCGCTGAACCCGGACACGGCATAATCCGGACACGACAGAACCCGGACACGAGAAAACCTCGTTCCACGTAGCCCCCTTCAGGTAACCCGTTCTCTCTTTTCATTGATCTGTTTTCCGTTCCATTAGTTGTGACGCGTAGGCTGTGTGACCCCCTCGATGCCCGTGCAACCCGCTCGGTACGTCGCGTCCTGTGGTGATCGCGAACCGCGATCCAAAAACAGGAAAAATAATACCCCATTTTTCCCCGAAACTGAGTACACTCCGCCAAACGAGATGACTTGGTCACGCGCGATCTTCACCGAAAGGTGCACGTCGTTGATACGGACGTGCGAGATTTCGCAGAAGTTGATTTGGATGTGCGTGCACACCAGAATCAACGCGTATCCGCCGACAACGCCCCGTATCCGCCTGTTCTGGAACATGTCGTAACTTTGTGTACACATGTCAGATCGAAATGAAAATTGCGTCATCGAACTCGTAGCAATACGCTGGTACTGGGACCCAAGTTTGGTTCGATTATGAGAACGTTGACCAAAATTGTGTATCGTGGGCCCCACGGCTCCACTTGACGGGCGATTTTGTGATCGGCTCATCGAAATCCAATTCTGGAAGTTCCGTTGGGTTCGTATCATCGTTCTGGACTTGTTGACACTAAGTTAGACTAATTTGGAGACCATTGGTTCTGACATATTTTTCGGTACGAAGCGGGCCATACGTGGACCCCACTTTGACCCAAAATTACAGTTTTGCCCCTGTGTCCAAATTGGACGAAAGTGAAGTACTTTTTAGTTATTTTGCTTATTTTGGGAACGTTGGTGATATCTATTTCAGCATTCGGAGACATTCGTTCTGAGGCCATAGCTTCTGGTCTTGTGTATTGGACATCTGGACGTTACATTTTGCAGCTTCTTGCCAGGCAAGTATACCTTGCCATTGTACTGTTATTTATATTCCATATGTTGCATGCATCTTTATTTTTTGTCCTTAGTTTATATATTTTAATTGTTATATAAACTGCGCGTGACGGTGTCGTCGCGATATATTTTTATTTATGTATTTGCATTGACCTTGTTTATGAGACTACCCCATTATCATGTAGCATCATTAGGTTCATTGGCCGTGACACAGTTGTTACACGAGTTGTGAGTCTCATATAGATCACGAACTTGCGTGCAGGGTTTAGCCTCCTGTACATATGGATCGTGCGTTAGGAATAACTGCTGTTAAAAACTTTGCATGCTAGTAGACTTAGCAGTTATTAGAGGTCTAGGGACATAGCCTATTGTAGTACGGTGGTCCCATCCTTGTCCTTGTTTGGTTGCAGGATTGGGCTAGGGTGCTAAGAATAGGCTATGAACCAAATGGTGTCATGGATGTGACATGCTTAGAGCATTGGGTGGAAAGAACAACAAGTACCGCATTTGAGCTCCTTTACACTTTTTCTTCTGTAACCCGGAAGCTCCGCTGGAGATACGGGCGGTGATGACCCCTATACTACTTGGTAGGCCTCCGCCGTTCAAAAGACGACGTGCCTTTGAGGCCCCTGGTTCTCCGAGAGAGTCATGCCATCCCAGTTTTCGGCCAGATAGCTCACTTGTGGGGAAAGTTGTTCTTAACTGCATTCACTTAGACGGTTAGGCGACCATTGGATATTTATTTCAGTACTTTATTGGCATGTGCTTTATGTATCTTGTTACGTCCATCTAAGGACCTGGCCCCTTCCAGGTGTATCTGTTCTTGAGTATGTGCAGGAGCGCAGATTGGATGGTTCTATATGCTTCGTGGATGTCTTCTCTTCGAGCCGTGATTGATAGCTGGTATTCTTATATTGTGTTTGTTGTGGTGTACTTATATTGTATTTGTCCTTATATTCCAGTTGGTAGTGGATTTGTTTCCATCCAACTATTATCTCCAGATACTTTGTGCCTAGATCTAGTTCATAGATATTGGTGATTTATTTATATTTGATTTTCGTGGATGAGATTTAGATTATATCCTATGACTTGTGATATATGTTATAACACATGTGGATTTGATATTCATATTACAGCGTACGTATGGATTTGGTTTCGATATATTGGAGTTGCCATATCCATGCGGCTGGCATGCTTACGTGTCCTAGTCCTACGTATTTTTGGGACTGGGGCGTGACAGTTAAGGTATTGGATATGTCATTAGATGTTGGTGTTGGATATCAAGGGGTAGGTAGATATTGATACCAAGGATGGCTCAAAGCCAAGATAATCAATACTAAGTTATACTAGCTAAGGATAACTAGTGCTATATATATATATATATATATATATATATATATATATATATATATATATATATATATATATATATATATATATAAGTGCTATCTATTGATACTTAATAAATATGATACTTTAGTATTTTATATTAGCTAGTATAACCTAGATAAGCAATGTACCTAACAACTTGGATATAGGCTAGTGTAACCTAGAAATAGCTAGTTTGACTTAAGTTTTACTAGTTTAACCTACTTTGACCTAGTTTAGCTAGAGCGATCTAGAAATGGCCTAGAAATCATATTTTGAGTCATTTTAACTTATTTATCATTTTCTTACACCCAAGTGACTTGATCTTCCAATATAGGGTTGTGTGACACCAACTCGGACACTGAGTTATCTCTTTTTCTCCGGACCAGAGGCGAGTACATCTATCTGTTAGTTTTTATTTCATAATAGTGTATATATCTCATGTTCTAGAACTGTATACTTGATTCTGACACGATGGTTACACGGACTGGTACTATATGGATCCTGTCAGGAGATGTTATCCTATACCATGTTCAGCGGGTACTCCTTCACATATATTTTATCGTGTATAAATAGTATTTATTTAGTGTATGTCGTGTTCACACACTGCTCATGTTCAGTATGCCCATATTCTTGTTCATAATGTGTCGTGATTGGATCCATTTGTATTGGTTAGGGATGGGAGAGTAGGAGTTGGTTATGTGATCAAGCCGAGTGTATTCGTGTACATGTCGATTACATATCACACGTGTAATCGAGTTACCATATTATATTCGTGTTCAACCCAAACCGATCACATAATGAGCTTGTACTCTATGTCACAGTAGTTAGTTTTATCTATTTCCATTTAAATTGCAGTTATTCTTATTGTTTGTTCTTTATTTCAGTACATTACCGGTTCACTCTAGTCCATTCCATTCTTATGATTAGTTATCCTATTTTATTTCTATTATCTATTATATATGCTCGATTATGTATTTGAAACTGCTTTCAGAGGTATGTACTTCGCTCAAATCCTGACTGGATATATTTTCAGATGATTGGCTTGTGGACCAGTGTCCCAGCTACTACGGGCCGTAGGACGGCGTACTATTAGAGGATACTCCTTTAGAGCAGGATGACCTAGTACCAGAGGCTGAGGAGGCTTAGATTTATTGTTTAGGCTTGTATTAGACTTTATTGAGGTTATTGGCATGTATATATATTATTTCGGACTTGTGTATGTATTGTGACTCTTTTCCTTCGTTATTTCATATCGTGCTCTATCTTCCTTAATTTTCTATGTGATTGATTATTGTTTACCATTATCATATGTAATACCCCGTTCCGCTCAAGCGGACTGCCGTCTCAAACGGCAATCGTGCAGCTGTCCCGACCTGCTTTGCCTCGATCAAGAAGCAAAGGATATCCAGACTTGTCCCTACAGGAATCCGGCTTGGACTTTTAGAGGCTCGCTCAGACGTATCGCTCTACCGAGGCGAATCATCGCTAAGGTGGGTGGCTACGGTGAACTTGTCTTTGCTTAGCCAGCACACATAAAATCTGGAATATTTATGCTAGTCGCTAGGTGAATCACCCCTGCATGCTAATAAATCCAACGCACCTAGCTAAGGGAATAATCCCAACTTGTATTGCTTGCTAGAACATGGAAAATAGAAATACTGCTTATATTCAGACCCTCGCATGCTAAGTCCTTTAAGGGTTTCACTTCTCGACTTACCTTCGGGTCCGAGCAACGTGCCTGTTCATGTACCTTAGAAACGCATGCTTGTCTGCTTGAATGTTACCGTGTTTTTATCCAAACCCCGGGAGACTACCACGTAGTCGTTCCGTGCCTGAATGAACCCGCAAGTATTCGGGGCCGTTAGGTCACCAAGGCAGTTCCCGATCCAGGGGACTGTATCATGCCAAGTAAAAGAATCATGTTCCTGTGGCAAGACTCATTCAGGTATTTGGATCTCCCTGCAAGTCTCCCTCGTGTGCGGGCTTACAGCAGCCCAGGAGACTGTGCATATCCAATAGCTAAATGAATCTCGTGTGCTCGTATGTAAATTAACAATCGTGTTCGATCATGGACAACTTGTGCACAAGGATATAAGTTCTGCGGACGGTGCTGGGGCACTGGCACTGGCACCGATCCGATCCGGGCAGACTTCATGTTTATAGTCAATCGTGTGCGGACTGGGTAACTTGCAACGCATCGTGTTTTATGAGCTCCTCGTGTTTTCTCGTTGCATGTTATTCACGTCCTTGACTAGTCCATTATGGCATCAGCCAGTGATCATCGTGTGTATATGCTTGCAATGCCTCGTGTGATTATCGTGTGAATATGGCTTGCAATGCATTGTGTGTTTATCGTGTGTATTTAACCTGTTGCGTGCTTGCCTGTGAAATAAAAGATAACGAGTCATCCTCGCTTAGCGGCTATCCGCGTGCGAGTCATTGCATAGCATCAATGAATAACTTAACACCTGAACGATCATGTTATAAGAACCCTCATGTCTGCATATGCTATGCCTCCTGAATGTTTATACTTACCGTGCTTAAATTAATCATGTTTGCCTTGGACAGGGAAGGAAATGGTAAGTTGGTAAGTCTCGCCGTGTTTCCTCTAACATCGCACGGCGCACTGCCCGACACGATAAGCTATTCAATGTTTGCATGAAACTGATCCTAAGGCAACTAGAAAGACAACTTAATAGTTGTGCACGGAACCTGTACTACGTGTTTAGATTTGTCGAGCGGGCGAGTAGCTTCCCCACCAGTGCATTCAATGTACTGATAATCCACCAGTTTGATATGCAGGGTGCGGGAGAACCTCGTGCGGTGCGGACGCCTCCAACGTGCGTGCTAAGGCCAGGAGTTCCCTCTGAAGCATTGCAACGGTGCGTCCGGGACTGAAGCACATATACAAGACATAAGTTGTGAACATCGCCTGACCATCGCCTGTACATTCATTCCACAGTTGTAGCCACTTGGCACGCTTTTACTGTTTCAAAGAGAGAGGCTTGAGCGACTTGTAATCTCGGCTATACGCCGCCTGTAACACTTGTTCATATCAATAAAGAGATTACTTTACTTTGTTTCAATGCTTCCGCTATATTGTCGACTCAGTGAACCTGTTACCGATCGCCTATGCGTTCATGACTCCGCTGCACTCGGACAATCTGTGCGACTCTGTGGCTTAGAACTCTTGCCGCCAGCCAATGAACCATGGCCTTGCACGGGCGTGGCTCACGCTCGTGCGGCATCACGCCCGGATGGGTTAAGCGATCGTTCCGCGGGAGCGCTGGCGAGGGTGATTCCCGCCTAGCAGGAACGGCCGATTTGCCTGCGGGAGATCGGGGCGTGACATAATGGTATCAGAGCCTGGCTTCTACGCCTTTGTCCTCAATTCGATATCTCTGTTTCGAAAGCTCGTTCGTGGGTTATGTGCACGCTCTCTCTCAATGCCTCGATGGGATGTTCCAACAATAAGTCTAAATACTTTCAAAATGCGTTTTGAATGATATGATTACTTGTCTGGTTGTATGCTGCGAGTGGCCTTTGTGCCAACCTGTGCGAACCCTTTGAGTGTATCGCTAGTAGCTTGTCCGATTTTCACTAACCCTAAGTTTGGTTGAATATATCTATTCGAGGGACGCCTTGAACTAGTGCACCATCCAAGACTTGAGAAAAGGTGAAAATCGAGTGCTAAGACTTCGCTATCACTGAGCTGGTTCACGTGTTCACGCTAGAAGTGCACTTCGAAAGTGCGCACGATCCAGTCTAAGCGATATGTTGATTTCGAAGCTTGTGCAAGTGAAGATCCAAATGAACAAGTACAACGACTCGTCTAGGATTACCTCAATCCTAGATCACTGCTTGTCCTTAGTAAGTCTCGAGGACGAGACTTTTTCTAAGTTGGGTAGGATGTAATACCCCGTTCCGCTCAAGCGGACTGCCGTCTCAAACGGCAATCGTGCAGCTGTCCCGACCTGCTTTGCCTCGATCAAGAAGCAAAGGATATCCAGACTTGTCCCTACAGGAATCTGGCTTGGACTTTCAGAGGCTCGCTCAGACGTATCGCTCTACCGAGGCGAATCATCGCTAAGGTGGGTGGCTACGGTGAACTTGTCTTTGCTTAGCCAGCACACATAAAATCTGGAATATTTATGCTAGTCGCTAGGTGAATCACCCCTGCATGCTAATAAATCCAACGCACCTAGCTAAGGGAATAATCCCAACTTGTATTGCTTGCTAGAACATGGAAAATGGAAATACTGCTTATATTCAGACCCTCGCATGCTAAGTCCTTTAACGGTTTCACTTCTCGGCTTACCTTCGGGTCCGAGCAACGTGCCTGTTCATGTACCTTAGAAACGCATGCTTGTCTGCTTGAATGTTACCGTGTTTTCATCCAAACCCCGGGAGACTACCACGTAGTCGTTCCGTGCCTGAATGAACCCGCAAGTATTCGGGACCGTTAGGTCACCAAGGCAGTTCCTGATCCAGGGGACTGTATCATGCCAAGTAAAAGAATCATGTTCCTGTGGCAAGACTCATTCAGGTATTTGGATCTCCCTGCAAGTCTCCCTCGTGTGCGGGCTTACAGCAGCCCAGGAGACTGTGCATATCCAATAGCTAAATGAATCTCGTGTGCTCGTGTGTAAATTAACAATCGTGTTCGATCATGGACAACTTGTGCACAAGGATATAAGTTCTGCGGACGGTGCTGGGGCACTGGCACTGGCACCGATCCGATCCGGGCAGACTTCGTGTTTATAGTCAATCGTGTGCGGACTGGGTAACTTGTAACGCATCGTGTTTTATGAGCTCCTCGTGTTTTCTCGTTGCATGTTATTCACGTCCTTGACTAGTCCATTATGGCATCAGCCAGTGATCATCGTGTGTATATGCTTGCAATGCCTCGTATGATTATCGTGTGAATATGGCTTGCAATGCATCGTGTGTTTATCGTGTGTATTTAACCTATTGCGTGCTTGCCTGTGAAATAAAAGATAACGAGTCATCCTCGCTTAGCGGCTATCCGCGTGCGAGTCATTGCATAGCATCAATGAATAACTTAACACCTGAACGATCATGTTATAAGAACCCTCCTGTCTGCATATGCTATGCCTCCTGAATGTTTATACTTACCGTGCTTAAATTAATCATGTTTGCCTTGGACAGGGAAGAAAATGGTAAGTTGGTAAGTCTCGCCGTGTTTCCTCTAACATCGCACGGCGCACTGTCCGACACGATAAGCTATTCAATATTTGCATGAAACTGATCCTAAGGCAACTAGAAAGACAACTTAATAGTTGTGCACGGAACCTGTACTACGTGTTTGGATTTGTCGAGCGGGCGAGTAGCTTCCCCACCAGTGCATTCAATGTATTGATAATCCACCAGTTTGATATGCAGGGTGCGGGAGAACCTCGTGCGGTGCGGACGCCTCCAACGTGCGTGCTAAGGCCAGGAGTTCCCTCTGAAGCCTTGCAACGGTGCGTCTGGGACTGAAGCACATATACAAGACATAAGTTGTGAACATCGCCTGACCATCGCCTGTACATTCATTCCACAGTTGTAGCCACTTGGCACGCTTTTACTGTTTCAAAGAGAGAGGCTTGAGCGACTTGTAATCTCGGCTATACGCCGCCTGTAACACTTGTTCATATCAATAAAGAGATTACTTTACTTTGTTTCAATGCTTCCGCTATATTGTCGACTCAGTGAACCTGTTACCGATCGCCTATGCGTTCATGACTCCGCTGCACTCGGACAATCTGTGCGACTCTGTGGCTTAGAACTCTTGCCGCCAGCCAATGAACCATGGCCTTGCACGGGCGTGGCTCACGCTCGTGCGGCATCACGCCCGGATGGGTTAAGCGATCGTTCCGCGGGAGCGCTGGCGAGGGTGATTTCCGCCTAGCGGGAACGGCCGATTTGCCTGCGGGAGATCGGGACGTGACATCATATACCATATTGTTCCTCCGTTTGGAGTTGAGATGACATTAACAGGTACCTTATACATATTGTGTGAGATGTTAGATTTTATGTTTGACCTAGGCAGCGTTCTACCGCCGGTGCTGCGACGTAGGCTGGGCGTTGTTCACTGCTCGTGCCATTATTTCGCGTACAGGTCGTAACTGTGGAGATGTGGATCAGTACATAGCCATGTATTGGTGAGCAGCGAATTAACCTAACTCACTGAAATCACGTACACCACAAGAAATAAGGGTATCTAACAACGGACAAAAAATATTACAAAATCAATATAAACCATTGTGAAATCAATCTACAGTGGTTATTAAAACCATTATAAAAGCGAGCGTTGCAGATTCCTCTTCCAACGATTAGAGGGGATATTTGCAACAGTTCAATAAATAGTTACAAATAACGCATTATGCAACCAGTCTGACATTAATGCGTAATGGTTACATGAAGTTGTTAATAATATATTTATCAATGATTAACAAGCCAATGTAGTTATTATGTAATACAAGACGGTTACAAACTATTGCCTAAATATTTCATGCAATGATTAAAAATTGTTATGGATAATAGGCAATAGTCAAAAAATATTGTAGATAAATCTGTAAGACAACACTTAAGTAATGGTAGTAAAAAGAATAAACAACGATATGAGAAATAGTTGCCAAAATAATAAATGTGCAACAATTTCGAACATACATTTGCAACGGTTTCAGTTTGTATGGCAACAATTATATTCAAGTAATAAAATGATTTTAGTATCCATTGAGAATAGAATAAATTGACAACGATTAGCGAAGAATATTGCAACGGTTTGTAGATATGACCAAAAATCACTGTGGGGGTAACATTTTTTTGCAACACTTGTAAAACCCTTACGATGAATTTTCTTTTATTTTCTTAAAATAATATTTGATCAATACTTCCCTCAATATACATTAGACACATAAATAGTAATAATATGAAAGTATACATTGTTATGGTAATCTTTCTATCTTTTCCTGAGTTCAATTCACAGATCAAAGACAAAAAATGTTCTTTCCTGTGAACATGACATGTTCTTTCCAATGATTCTTACCGATGGACGAATATGCATTACCCAATGGTGATTCTTATCGATGGACGATTCTTCTTTCCTGCAACAAAACTTACCACGTTCTTTCCTGTGAACAAGACATTATTAGCTAAAAAACTTAAATATATTAAGGTCACTGGTACCACAAGCCATCCTAGACTATAGCTTGGTTAAAGGATGATCCTTTCAGCGATGGTGATTCTTACCTCAATATGCATCACCCAATGGTACGATTCTTACCGATGGACGATTCTCCTTTCCTCCAACAAAACTTACCACATTCTTTCCTGTGAATAAGACATTATTAGCTAAACAACTTAAATATCTGAAGGTCACTGGTACCACAAGCCTTCGTGGACTATAGCTTGGTTAGACGGCAATCCTTTCAGTGCGGGTAGCGAGTCCTACTGAAAGTTTCTCAATCCTTCGTGTTAGTACGTCAGCACAACTATCCATGTTTTTTCCTAGGCTGAATCGATTTTGTAGCCGGACAGTCATTCAATGAACCAAAATTTTGTACACAAGTTGTTCATGACCATGCATGCCTAAATTTTTTAATTATACAAGTATATCATGCAAAATTCAACCATGAATTCTTTACTACAGCTTGCAACATTCAAGCATGAATTCATTTATATTTAGCACAATACTACAACCCACATTTGTATATGATAAGCATGTAAAAAAATTTGGCTACTCTCTTTTATTTAGATTCTATTTATTAACGGTATCATTTATCGATGGACGTAATAAGAGAGTCATTTGTTTAGGTGTGAAGATTAAGGAAAAAATGATCAAAATCACTAACTGCTAGAGAATTACTAAGAGAAAAAGATCTACAATGCTTCGTTCATGATTCACTTACACGGTCAACTGTATTTACACCAACAGAGGATCAATACTCTTTTTCTCACTCTCTCAGAATTCTATATAAATATGTGAATCGATGAAGGCAAGCAATAAAAATTATCGAAAATATCCACAAAAATGTATTCATAAATCCAACAACAAAAGGAACAGAAAAAATGGTAGCAAAAATAAACAATAAAAAGGTTTGAGGAAGTGACTCTTATATAGAGTTCTTCTTCAAGACATGATCTTATACATTTGAGACATGATTCGTAAGAATACAATAAAAAGAGAGGAAGGGTCTTAATTCATTTTCTCCTGATCAATCGATACCGATAGGATTACCAACACAGTGCTCCCGAATGGGGAGCTGGGCACTACACGACCGATCAACAACTAATAATAGTTGTCGTTATTTGGATAAATTGGCTGACTGATACACAAATTTATCCAATGCTAGTCGATATTTAGTCGCTAAAGTGGTCGCAAATATAGCGATTGAATATTTTGTCGCTCATTCGTTGTTGGCTTTCCATCGCTAGTTTAGTCGCTAGTTTGTCGACATCACGACTTCTTAGTGACAGAATTACATCAGTGACGTGTATCTTGACGTCCGACCATTTTGGTCAATTTTTCGTCGCTCTTTTGTTTAGCAACGGATATCACAAATATAGCAATGGAAATTTCCGTCGCTGTTTTAATATTTATTCTTGTAGTGAAGTGTTGGGTCCAATATGAATTGATAAGAGCAAATTTTGGAGTCCAAATATGATAAAAAATTTGATTTGATGTAATTTAAAAATCTGCATTAGTTTGATTAGATTTTAAATTTGTATCGAATATTTAATATTGTCTTAGATCTATGTTTGATGTTCGTTAGATTGATTGTTTATCTCAAAGTTGAAGGTTGGATGACAATGCTTCCGTGCGCCTAACAAGAAGTTCTACCATTGGCAGCGGACAAGCAACGATAATTTCGTCACTAGTTTTAAAGTAAGCGGCAAAATTGGTCGCTTACTTTAAATAGTGTTTGTTGCTAACCAGCGACGAAGCACTTCTGTCATCCGTGTGCGTTGTTGATATGCAGACTTTTAATAGTGTTTGTTGTCAGAACATGAGAACTGTGGAGCATTGTTGTGCTACTAAACAAATATTATGATCAGTATACTGCATCGATTTTGACTATAATAAAAGATAGAAATGGGGACATTTTGTTGCAGCTTTTGATGTACATATTATGTTAACCTTTACCACAATACAAATATTAGAATGGGTGTAATTGTTGCAAAGACCACTTACAACAACACTTACATCCAACAAATTGTCTTGTTTGTTGCAGCAACATGGTTTCTAGAGTACTGCAACAGTAAGCAAATCATTAGGTTCACCAGGGCAATGGACTGTTGTACTCTGCAAGCATATATAGGACATTGTTCTCCAGTCTGCAGTACAAGGACATTGCTCTCCCACCCTCCAAAGAAAGGGTTAGTTACGCGGCTTGTGCCCCATTAAAAAGCCAACATGACATCCCAACCAAGTAATGGTGGTTCCAATTGCTGCAATGTTACAGCTAGCTAGCTCTTGCATCCTGGCACAGTGGCACACACTCTCTCTCTCTCTCTCTCTCTCTCTCTCTCTCGTGGACTTTGATGCTTTTATTGTAGATTGCACTAGATACTCATTAAATTAAGTTTAGGTACCCACCCTCCCCCATAGCTTTCTCCTTCTGTTTCTGAGATTCTTGTACACAGCTTCATTATCTGATTGATGGATGCAGCTGTCCCATCTGTTGTGCTGTCACTGTCCAGTTCTATATGATCACATACTTTGTTTAGCACTCATAATGGGTTCCATCACGTGTATACTTCTGCATCCAACTCCAATTCAGCACTCAATATTTGCACTGTTGGAGGACGGGAGTTTTCAAATTCCAAATAAGGATATTGGTTTCTTTTGCACGTGGACATGAATTACTTACCAGGTTGGTTCATGATTACGTAGTATCTTAGATGTAGTTTGTGACTAGTCAGACATATCGGATATTTCTGGATCTGAATCTGGATATGGATCTGGATCTGATCGGACTTAGATCGACAGAGAGACGGATCGGATCGAACCGAAATTTAAAATTGGACTTCTAAATTCTATCTGGACTTGGATCCGGGTAGCTTTGGACCAGATCGAATCTGGACTAAATTCTGACTGGATCAAGATTAGCCCGCGGGCCATCCAATTTTTTTTTTTTAATAAAATACATATTAAAGCATACTATTTATATAGATATTTAACACAAAGTAAAGTGAACCCAGTGGTTGGTGGATGAAATTATAGATTATTTGAAAATTATGGGTTAAAATTCTGACATCTTTATTATAAACTTATTTTTTTTACTATATATTTATTTAAATATTATCGATTTTTAATCGGACTTGCGGGTCGGTATAGATAAATCCAGTCCGGACCCACTATGCATAACGGGCCGGGCCTACGGGACTGAAAATCAAACCCATTCCGAAGCTTCAGTAGTGGGCCGAACCGGGTCGGCCTGTTGATCGGGTTCGGACCTACCCAGCCCGAATTTGACCGTGTCGGGACCGGATTTCAGGCCGTCCGACGCATTACACACTATAGGTTATATTTTTATTTATTTATTTTGTCAGATTATAGTCTATATTATTATTATTATTATTATTTATCTTAGATTACCCTTATTAGGAATAATTCGATTTTGTAGCAGGTTTTGTTTTTCATATAATCAATATTGAAGCAAACCATAATGGGAAGAGTGGTCAGCTAATACGTTTCATTCTTTAAACATAGTTTATAGTCGGTTTATGAAATTTTCTTCCTTTTATCATATTTTGTTCAAAGCAATGGGTTGAAAGGAAATAGTGTATCAGGCTATTCGTAAGAAATTCTAATCATATTATATTTTACCTCGAAACAAAATGTATATCTATCTATAGTTTAACTATCCTTATTCTTAAGATATATTAAATGGTAAGGAATAAATTAAACATCATAATCTCACGTCACAAAAGATCTAAAATCTTATTCTTGTTTATAATCTCCCTGACTAGTCGAATTGTAAGCTTAAGATATATTAAATGGTAAAAAATAAATTAACATATGTTTATTGTGTTTGTGTTGGAGTTTGTTTCTTGTGTAGTTTTTTTTCTTTTTCTTCCGGAAGTTATCTCAATGTATTTAAGTCATTGTTTCGTTAATCAACATAAATAGATAGCTAAAAAAAAATCTTCCACCAGTTAGCCTCAAAAAGAAAAATAAACAAGTAATTATTGGATTCATTGTACATGGAATAGTTTGTTAATTTGTCATCCTATTATATTCACCAGTAGTATATATACATTCTTAATTAGTTGAACAATAAATATTATCCAGTAGTATATATACATTCTTAATTAGTTGAACAATAAATATTATTTATTGTATTTTTTTTCTTAATTTATCAATAATTAGATGTATGAAATCTATTTTTCAACAGTTTTATCTAAAAGAAAAAAAATATCAAACCTACTAATTTCATAATCGCCTTTGCATATGAAAATGATATGGTCAGAGGGGGAGCTAGGTACACAAGGACATGGTCGGGCTGTAGCCTTTTCCAAAATTTTGGAACTTTTTTGATATTTTTAAAATATTTTCTTAGTTATATTTTATATATTCTCGTGTTTGGATTGCAAGTATACAACAAATAAATGATAAATAAAATTTTAAAAATTAATATTATAATCGGTGTTGATCGAGCCACGGGGACGTATTATTTCTTCTATTTATAAATGGTAAAAATTGGAGGACAGTGGGCCCAAAAGACATGCAACGCAACGTGCACTAAGTCTCGAACGTTACATCGAGCATCTCAAAAAAAATTTGTGTGGTGCTAGTGTTCTTGTGTCCTCAAGCATTGTCGTACTTTAGATTATGCGACATGAGGTGAACTCTAAAATGCTGCCATCAAAATTTAATGTTCATATAATTTTTTTTTTCAAGGATGATTATACAATATTATCTTAAAGAAATAAAATATAATATCCAAAATAATATGTCATAATAAAATACTAATAAAAGTGAAGATGTTCCAAAAAAAAAAAAAAGGATGACCCGGACAAATAAATAAATAAAACAATATTTTGCTATTTTGTTCAATTACCTCCAAGTGGACAAAGAAACACACACACACGAAGAGAGAGAAGATTGAAAATGATGGAAGGGTAGAAGAGATTGAAAATGATGGAAAAATAGAAATAATCAGATTATTAGAGCGACCAAAAGAGAGGATTTTTACAAAGACTACATCATTTTTTTATTCTAACAAACTTGTCTTTTCTAGTATACCACGTTTAGATACCATATAAAAAGAAAAAAAAATTATGCGAACAAAAAAGATTAGAATGAGTCTGTTGGACCATTGTTCATAATTAGACTTACGTACTAGTATATAAAAAATTGGTGCCCGTTAATATTTTGGGCCTGAGGCAACAGTCTCATGGTCCTCATATCAAACTAGACCTGCGCTCAAACTATACCTAATGTTCAGTTTCCCTAATTTTAGATACTAGCATTGCCACTGATCACGGTGAATTGTCATTAGAAATATGCTATCATGTCACATAATCTTTACCTCCTTATAGAATATATATAACAATTATCTAATGCATTGTACATAGACCAAGCTACTTTGATGTACTATTATTGTATTCACAAGATGCTTATATACTACTTACTTAGGAGTATTACAACTCCTAATTGAGAATCAAATAAACACTAAGAGAGATAGCTTGATCCCTAACAAGCTAGATTAGGATGACTAAAGTGATCTTTCTCCATAATTTAATTATGAGAAGCAAAGGTACATCTTGTGATCATTAAGAATGTATACACAACTACCAATCATTTGGATGAGGCAATGATTGAGAAGAAAGCCACGTCTCTTGTCCCTTTCCCACCTTCCATCTACTAATTCATTTCTTGAATTGTTTAATTCCATCCACCATCATCTCTCTTTTTTATGAGTTTTCCTATCATACTTCCCACCATCATTTTCCACCAATCCGACAAAACCCTGTTCACATATATAAACTAAGTTACTTAATTAGTTAGTTGCAGGGCAACACAATTCAATAGAAAAACAAAAAACTTTTATATAGGTAAAAAAAAATTTCTTTTGGTCCCTTATTTAAATCCATAATCAGGCTAAGCCTACTTGAATAATTGATATGAATAATTTACATTGCTGGTCCTTTAGGCTGTCCTTGGTTGCTAAGAAAGTAGAGAGAAACAAAAGAGAGAGTTATCCTATGTAAATGAGATCATACTTTTACATGAGATACTTACATTTTTTTCCCCCCACCAAACAAAATACACCATTACTTATTTCCTTGATGGTCCCTCCTCTCAAGGCAAGCATGGAAACCTTTATGTAAAAGTACTGGGGTTAATATTTGACTCATTTTATTTTATTTAATTTGTTCCATTAATTAGGAGAGATTTTGACATTTCCTCTCTAATAGAAAATCTCTTTTCCCTTTAATTTACAATCTCATTCCAAGTATTCATTTGACTACAGGCCCATATCTCCCTACAGCCAATATTTCATGTAATTTGGTAAAGTTGGGTAGAAATATAGGGTATGCAAGAAAAATCTCGTGCATCCAAGTCTTTCAAACATGACTGTAGAGAATGAATTAGGGTTCCTAGAGAGATGAGAGAGAAGAAGGATTTATATATATATATATATATATATATATATATATATATATATATATATATATATATTTAATATGTTCTTTTATAATATATAAATGACGTCTAGCCTAGTGGTTAAGACCGATGCATATTATCCAGAAAGTTGCGGGTTTGAGCCTTCGGGTCAGGATGTGGTAGGCATTTGGGCCGAGTTTGTAGCCTTTCGGACCAGGAGTCTGTAATACAATTACCTCTTCAAAAAAAAAAATTATATATATATATATATATATATATATATATATATATATATATATATATATATATATATATATATATAATTT